>CAIGRH010187150.1:0-12500 GCA_903798295.1 Fraxinus nigra
CTTCAAAAGAATTGGTGTCAAACAAACTCTTAGATTCGATTCTTATTCGGTTCTTGGGCTAGAATCGGAAATCGATCCAAATCCATCGATTCTTGATTCAGATACACGTTTGAATATTTAACTTATGAATAACCGCTCGATTCGATTCGAGAGTTTTGTTTCGCCCTAACCAAAAGTTCAAAAAAACTTTACTAGAACTTATCCATTTATCTTCTAAATAAGAAATATAAATTGACATGACGAATTGTGACTCCACACAACCTGTTCAAACGCTGTCAAATTTATAGTTTGCTCCAATCCTGAAAGCTATTACAATTAAAATGGGACCTCTTCATTTGATGGCGTAGTGCATCCTTGATGTTGAAACCACGATAGGCTAATTTGAGGACCCATCAAATGTCCCATCGATGAATTATCAGCCGTCCAATGTGCCAATTGAAAGTCATTTTGCTTTATTTCAGCACCTTCTACAAATGGAATCCATTTTTGCTTGTAATTAAACCTTAATTAAGGAAAATTACTGGCTATTACAATATGAAATTGAATTAGTGCGTGACACATTTGACTAGATCATGATGCTTTTGTCAAAGAATTATTTGTAAGTTAAAAATCTTGACATTTGCTTCGTTACTCATTTAGTGAATTCATATGAAAATCCTCAATAGATGTAAGAGTCGATTGTTTAACGAAAATAGAAAGTTGACTTGTTATTGGATAATTTTGACGACATTGCACGAAGCAGTCCGTACTTTCCGTTCACGAGACTAAGGAAAAACCATAATAAAGAGTCATTACAATATTGTTCAAAGAAAAACTCTAATAAA
Organism: Fraxinus nigra; assembly: GCA_903798295.1. NCBI lineage: Eukaryota > Viridiplantae > Streptophyta > Magnoliopsida > Lamiales > Oleaceae > Fraxinus > Fraxinus nigra. The sequence goes on from CAIGRH010187150.1 coordinate 825, forward strand.
AGAAATTAATGTATGCTCTTTTTATATTTTATTTAATCGAGAATACTGGGTGGTTAGAAAATAATATACAAAAAAGCAAAAAATCGCTGGTTCAAGTGTAAAGTGGTCAAAGACGTCTACTTCTAATTGTACGATTATAATTCTTGCTTTGCTCGTTAGTTTTTTATAAAAATTAGATTTTTAGTAAATTTTGATAAAAGCAGATGAAATTTGTGGTTAAAAAATTGATAAAAATTGTGAATTGCATGAAATGTGTGATCCAAATGGAATTTGAGGAAAAATAAATTTTAAAAAATGAAAACCAAGATTAATATTTATGAAATTTCTCTGTCAACTATCAAATTTTCTTGTCTGTTTTACTTTACCATTAACAAATATAATAATTTATAATTGTCCACCATGCACACATCCCAAGCTTTTTGTAGCAATAGCTCGTTACTGTCCAGCCAAGTGGTATAGACCCCACCTCCACGTGGGTTGTGGGACCATACTTGGTTTTGAATACTTGGTTTATATGTGAAATGTGACAGGCACGTTTATGAAACGCGCTTCCACGTGCGCGTAGATTCATCAATCGCCACTATTTGGGCACTTAATTTTGAACCTTGCTACTTGGACGGCGCCAAGCGGCGGCCCCCCGTTTGAACAGAGCACATCCTTGTTCAAGCAATGTAATTCCTGAATTTATATTTGAACTTTGTCATCCGTACATTGAATTTAGAGTAATGTTATTTAGTTTCATTAGAATTGTAATTTCAATTTAAGTGACATTAATGTGACATTAAATGAACATTTCATTTTATCTTTCATTTTGCCTATCAATTTAGTGTCGCCTAAATTGAAATTACAATACAGTAGTACTAAATAACATTATACGCTTCGGTTGACACTTGCATTGTTGTCAAAAATAAATGGATGAAAAAATTATTTAAAACAAAACGGTTCAATTGGGTAAAGCTACTTGATAACAGGGGCGGACCCAGCACCCGGCCAGTCCCCACAGCCGCCCTTACTGGATTCGTCGAGAACTTTTTTTTTACAACAGATAAATTTTTTGACTTATATAACCGTTACTTCATTTCATTTTCAAATGTCTCCTTCAGTTGAGTTGATTAGAATTTGCAACACTTATATTTTTAGTTCTCTAAATTTTACAAAATTAATGGCAATAGGAAGAGGGAGTTGAACCCGTGAATATCCATAAAGATTATTGTAATTCTTACTATTAATGCACTTGTTGAGTTTGATATTATTGTTAACCTAATAATATTTATTAAGTTTTAAATATTAATAAACGATATCGTCCTTACTATCACTGATTGTCGACGTTGACCGATCAATGTCCGTCCGGACTGAATTTCAATTTTGGGTCTTGACAAAGTGTACACCAAAGTGTAAATGTAACGATGTTTTATTTAACAGTCATGCATGTTCCCTTGCCATACATGCCTTGTCCTTATTGTAACATTAATGAAATACAGACAAAATGAAACCCAAATTCACATGAAATGCATGCAATGCAATCAAACATTATATATACAACTGCACCCTCGAAAGCTCGGTCTACTTTTAACTATATGCATGAAATTTACGTAAACACATTTGTTTTCTTACTTGGGTCGCCGTAGAAACAATATTCCGGCAGCCTGAGATATAAGTAAACCGGAAATCGAGAATCCGGTATCCCCAAATTAAATAAGTTGGTGCTGTGTCTTGGCGATTAATGGCAAAGGGTCGAAAATTGACCATCAGTCAGAGTGAAAGGTTTTTAGGGAGTTTCGGTTACAATCGGGAGCAAGAAACAGTCGCCGGCTCGTCGGAGTTTGGAGAAGATGAAGTTTGGTCAACTTTTGATAACACGGTCAACGCCGATAATCATCTGGTCAATGTCGAGTGGACTTCAGGTGCTGGTTCCGAGAGTAATGGAAGCTTTCACGGTTACAGGAGCCGCCATCATGCTCCACGCGCCACCAGCCATGAGCACAACGCCCACCGCCATGTTGGAGGCTTGTCATCGGCTTTCGAGGATTCGAGTTCTCCTAGGATCGTGCACCAGTTTCGAAGCCAGGACAACATGGTGGAATCTCCACGTGGGCGCTATATAGCTACGTCGTCTCCAGTGAATGTTCCTGATTGGTCAAAGATTTACGGAATCAATTCGTCCGAGTCACTTCACAACTTGGATGATGGATTCGAGAATGGTGAATTGGAATTAGTCCCACCACATGAGTACTTGGCACGAAGCCGAGACATGGCTGCAAACTCGGAGTTTGAGGGGGTGGGTCGAACCCTTAAGGGCCGCGATATGAGTCGAGTTCGAGATGCAGTGTGGAGCCAGACTGGGTTCCACGGATAATTATAACAAAAAAGTGTGTCTAATTACCGACTCTCTTGTCGTTTAGAGGATAGAGATCATTGTTAGTGGCCTAATTAAAGTGCCAGAAGTGTGTAATATTGTGAATAGTGCATTATTTTGAACACAATCCTAATATTTTAGTTTAGAAGTCCTCTTTATATTTATAGGGTAAAATCATTTGTACATCTCTCTCTACTACTTAGTTGATAGATAGATGATGTGTCAGTTTTATACTGATTGGATTAAATGTGTGATATTATGTCAAGTGTAAATTCAGTAAGTCGGGGTGTAAATAAATGTGTACATATTGCAAGATTGTATTTATCTCTATTGTCATTGTACAAGACATGGGTACCATGAAATATTGACGTGTAAATCGAAGTGCTATGAATGTAACTGATGTATAGGTAGGATTACATTATGGCGGGACTAGTCACTCAGGCAAACAACCCTTCTCCAAGAAGAATTATGCTATGTCCCCGATCCCTATAAAGCGAAAGAGCTACCTAGTAATCCTTAGGTTGCAGCACGTTAAGTTGTTAACTTCTCGTGATGTTGTCGTCGTTCCGAGGATTGATCGATATGCTTTAGTTATGAAAATTCTTGAAATCACTCTTCATTTGTCTTGATAAGAACCTTGAAAATTGATGTTTACATTATATTACTTGGTTTCACCCAATCTTCATCTTGATCATGGATATATCACCCAATTTTGGGTCCATAAGCAGTGATAATTGCCCTGTAAAGACTAACTTTCACTACGACTTCAGTGGGTTCACTTAACGAAGTCACAGTTTATGAGCCACTAGCTCATTCTTTTGAACTGGCAAAGAATATTATCCTAAAATAGTTTGTAAATTACTCCAATATTATTGGAAGTCCCACTGCTATATATGGAAAAGTGACTTATGGAGCGACAAGTGACAATAGTTTGGCGGATCTTGCTACATGTACATCAAAATTTACGTAATAAATTACATAATACCATGTGGCACTCTACCATTTGTCAATTTAAAATATAATCAACTTTTTCATCCAATTTTTTCCTTCCACATCATATTATGTAATTCATTATGTACAAGTAACAAAATCCTAGTTTGGCTGGCCTTTCCACACCACAATTTTCTTCTCAATCAATTAAGACCATCACGTAGGATAACGTAATCCAATTGAACAAAGAATTCGACGATATTGTATAATTATCTAGCTTAGAATTTAAGAAATTTTAAGAATATATAGCAAATAAGAGAGCAACAGATGGAAGTGGACAACAAAAGTAATATGGAGAAAATGATTGAAAGTAGAAAGAGGAGGTGAAGGGTGGATACATTCTGCCCAACTTTTTTCAAGAAAGGGATATTTGATTGGGGTCATGTTTGTGAGGTTGCGGTTAGATTTCTTCTCCAATTCTGTACCATAACATTTAGGATATCTTTCGGGCTCCACGTATATCTCCAAATATTCAAAAGGTCACTAGGAAGTAGGAAGACATTAGACATGTACCTTTCCTCTCCTCTTATCCTAACACTGACACCAGCCATTTTCACACCATCGCTACTTTTATCTTCCCAAGTGTCCTTTGTTAAGTTGTAAAATTTAATTATAGGGAATTATAGGTATGAATTGATAGTCCGTGATTTTGTGATGACGACAACAACACGAACCGTGCTAGTTGTACAACGGAGGTTGACAATCTCTCACACATGGGGTGGGTGGGTGATTATTTTTTTTAAACACAGTGGGACCCACCACTGTGAGAGGTTGTCAACCCCAATTGTACAAAGTGGTGTTTCCCACAACAACATACATATTACCCAAATTATAATTCTAAGGCTTTGATAAATTGTTGACAGTCAGGTAATTCAAGCAAAGTGATACCGTCACATGTGGGTATGTCTTGTAAGTTGGATGCTACTCTGACTAAACATAAGCTCTAATTGACACATGACTGTCAATAAATGTCTTATTAAACTAGCATTTGCAATAAAAATAAAACAATATTTTTCTAAGAATTAATATACTTTTTGGAATTTATTTGCGTAACGCGAAAATAAATTGTTATTCGAAGATGAAAATATAGACAAATTTATAAAAGTTTGAATTACTCTTAAGAAGATTGACCTTTTAAAATGGAACCTCAAATCTTAACAGAATTTGAACAATTGGTGGAGCATGCTAAATTAGAAAACATGGTTGAAGAAGCAAAATGAAGCCATGAAGATAAAAATGTCAAGCCACTAAGTCCCTTGGGGGGATTTTTTCTGTTCTACATCCACCAAGGGCGTTTAAATATGGAGGACTCTTAACTTCTATTACATTGGTGTGAAAACAATTAATCTGGGCGTAGGAATTGACCCGTGTTGAATGTACTGTAAGATAGCTCAGTACAAGTGTTTGTAAATTGGGTTGAATTAGCACCACTATTCTATCTCAAAGGAAAATAACGAAAAACGAAAACAAGAATAATAACTTACCAGTTTCGCGTGGGAATGAGAGCGTGCAGTGAGTACTCTTAAGAATTATATCAAAATTAATCCTGCGGTGATTGATCTAGCTGTTTCTTGAACTCCAGCACTTTTAGTATCACAATCTTGTTAGATGCACATCAATCAACATGCATATCATCCCTTGGATCTCTCGTCTCTGATCCTCTGTTTTCCTCGGGCCTTGCAGACGAAGACTTGGATGCCAATGTATGCCTGCAAATCCTGAAACAAATTTCTTGAAATCAAATAGCATTCACTGAGATTAAGCAATAACAGAAATATAGAAACTCAGTAAAGCACTTGACACATTACATAGTACTCAACCGCAAGGAGAAATTTCTTATTAACATTCCAAAAGGCGTGTTCAACATTGATTTGATAGAACAATTGTAATCATTTTTTGTTGGTCCAAATACATATAAACTGAGTTGTAAAGCAATTAACTATGATCCATAAATCATAACAGCGTCAATAAGTTCAGATACATACACCTCCAGAGCCTCGGCTTTCCTCTTGATTTCACTTGACAAGAGTATCGGATCTGCATTTTTGGGTAATGAATCCTGCTCTTGGGTTTTTTGTCGAAGCCACTGCTCTGCTTTATTGCATTCACCAATGGCCTACAAAATAAAAGTCAATATATAATTTACTCTTTCAGCTAATAATATTTTTTTAAAATCATACAGGAAGGGATCGTACAACATCTCTTTCGCTGGGTGGAAGTGATCCTACAGCCGTCCGATACTCCACTATGCAGTTTACTAGACTTCTGGTTGACTGTGCCCTGGCCTCTTCCTCTTCGTATCGATGTTCAACAGGATCCACAATCTAATGGACAATTTATTTATTTTAATTTAATTTTGGTGTTGGGTGTCAGTTTCATAAATCTCCAAAAAAAAAAANACAAAATAAAAGTCAATATATAATTTACTCTTTCAGCTAATAATATTTTTTTAAAATCATACAGGAAGGGATCGTACAACATCTCTTTCGCTGGGTGGAAGTGATCCTACAGCCGTCCGATACTCCACTATGCAGTTTACTAGACTTCTGGTTGACTGTGCCCTGGCCTCTTCCTCTTCGTATCGATGTTCAACAGGATCCACAATCTAATGGACAATTTATTTATTTTAATTTAATTTTGGTGTTGGGTGTCAGTTTCATAAATCTCCAAAAAAAAAAAGTATAAACTTGAGGAGTTTAAACAGGAAGTCAAAAGAACCTTTTTCAGATGCTCTAATTTCTCTGTATAAACACTTTCAGACTCATCATCTCCATCTTCATAGAGCCATTCCTCAGTTTGTTGTAAATTACTGGAGATCCCTTCCCTCTCTGAATCAGTTGCAAAGCTTCTATACGTATTCAAAATCTGTTCGAATGTTTTTACTCATTCTTAAAGATGCGTGAAGCACTAATAGCAATGAACTGAACTACAATTCACTTTCAACATTATAGAATGCCACTCTTGAGATATCAGACTGAAAGACAAGGACATAGTTTTGGGAATCTTGAAAATATATATATATTTTTGAAAGGTAATCTAAATTTTATTAATCAAAACAGAATACACGGCGAGTGTATAGTCATTTTGAAAATATTTTACATCATTGATTTCAAAAGAAGGATAAGCGAAGAAACTCAAGCATTTAAATAACCCTGTACTTTAATTACGGAATCATCAGAATTCGTCAAAATCTACATGAAAGGATGACCGCAATTATAATTATAAGAACAGAGTTCCCAATATTACAGAAAGGGGAAAATGCATCCCTAACAATCTGCCAGATACTGCATGCTTCAAATGAAGCAGCAGCCGAATTAATAGAAGTGAGTTTCACACATACCACCCCATTCAATTGCTTAAATTGCCCTGTTTTTGTTTTTGTATTTCAGAACCAGCTATTTTCCTGCAAATAGTACATCGTGTGGGTTTTTGGGAGAAAAAAAAAATGTGCATCAAGGATGCTGAAGTTACTATGGCATTGCTGGTGATAACTTTTTATATGACAAAAAACCATATGAAGTTTTCTACTCGTAGTGTCAGTATGAAACTGACATTTTTTTTTTCCGCAGATTAAGTTGTTATACCATAAATAATATGATAAGTTCCCCTACTGATGCTACTGACGAATGAATTGCTGCTGCTAGTGAATCTACTCTAAACCTTGCTGATTAATGGATTGGTTAGGTAGTACACATATTAACTGGAATGTAAAGGAAATTGAAAAGTGTATTGGCGAAATGAATATATGTATTGAATGGAAGATTGCAAGAACAATTATTATATAATGAATAATTCGAACAACAAAGGAAGGAAATAACACTCCCAGGCTCTTCAAGAGGCCTGACTCTCCTCATGACACTCTACTTCTCTGCATGCCTTCTAAAGCCCTCCCCCTATCACATTTATTGGCATTTCTCCCCCAAGACTCAATTCCCTAATTTACCCCTTTGAACTAATTAACTATTAACTACTTGAACTAAAAATGAAATTAATCTGCTGCATTGGTTGAGACCCTGCTTGATTATCTCCATTTTCCTTTATTGGGTGTCTATCATAATAAAATCAGATTAAATGTTATTCTCCCAGGTAAAGCATAAAGTTGTACCTTATTTCGCGCTTCATATACATAAGACTCCAGTGCATTTTTCTTATCTTTAGTCCTCTCCATCATTATGTCTTGCTGGGCCAACTGAAGCTCTTTTTCTTGGGCTTGGGAGAGCTCATGGGGTGTCATTCCGCCATATATATTATCACCAATGGTTATATCACGCCGTCTGACAGCCTGCACAAGGAGATACCGGTGCTTTGAATTTCCAGTATACATGTGGAAAAGGTTACTGCGATTATGAAACACCTCATGGAAGTTTTAGATTTGGGGCATAGAATGTAGAAGGCATCACTTTTCCGTACTTCATGATGGCTTATGATTTAATATTAGTGAATATCTGCTTAAGAAAGAGAGAGACTCAATTGCTAGCTAATAATAGGCAAAAGCTTAGAAAAATAGATTTCATTTTCATAAGATGTGCAAGGATTGTCAAGTTTTAGCTAGCAAAAGCCTAACTATGAAACATGGGTTAGTGATACTTGATGTGGTTATTAAGAAATGGAGGCGAGAGAGTAAAAAGGCAAAAGATTATATAACTAGATGGTGGAAAACAACAGGGATGAAAGTAAGTGACTTTCAAGAATAAGGTTTGAAGGAGGGAATACTGGATATAGATGGAGATATTAACTTGACGTGGAATGTGATGGTTAACTGCCTAATAAACTCTTGTAAAGAAGGAATTATGAGAGTTTAAGGGTAGAAAGCCACTTAAGGAAACTTGGTGGCAAAAGAAGAAAGTTCAGATTGCTCTTGAGGCTGAAGGAAAATGTTGATGATGGCAATAACTAGTCTGGTTTGCTTGGAAGTTGGATCGCAGTTTATGCTGAGCCATTCTAAAATGGATTGACCTCAGTGGATCACCAATGAACCAGTGTGATGTATGTGCTGAAATATTAAGCAAGGAATAAGAGTGTAACAGAATTCTGCCAACAAGAAAATGATGAGCATTCGCTAATCTCTCTCAACATGCACAGAGTTGATGGATTTTTAAAGAAGTTTCTTTTTCCCACTTAAGTTGAGATAAGCTCAAAAATGTTAGTTAACATTACATATATAAGTCAGTGGTTTGTAATTTAAAATTGAGGAAAGCTACAATCTTGAAGTTTTTCAGAAGTCATGCAGGGCTGGCCTTGGGATCAGGATAAATAGCAGAAATGCAGTGTCCCTCAAATGAAGCACTTTTGTGTGCACAATTCTAAAGGGTCAAAGCATGTTAATTGGTGCTACATCTAATATCAAGCATGCCAACATTTTCTCTCTCAAACATAGTGGAGAGTTTCAAATTGAACCAACTTGACAATTAATTAAAAATTTGAAAGATCAGTTGTTTTAACTGAACTTACAGCAGCCCCATTTGCTTTGCTGGAAGTTTCTTGATTGTTTTGCTCCATCTTGTCTGAGAGTGTGCCCTCATTCTTCATGTTAGAATCATCCAAACTATCCTCCATCAGCTGCAAGACAATACAGCTTATGCTAAAAATAGGCATCTCATTTTCCACAGCCCCTAATAACTTGATAAATTTCAAAGAATTACAAATAAAATTTATACCTACCGAGGCAGACTCTATGGTAACAATTCCATGGAGGTTTAAATTGACTCTAACTTTAATCTTCATTTTTTCCGCATGAGGAACTTTGAATGGGCCAATCTGAAAATGTTTAAAAAAAAAAATTAAAGAATTTCAAAATAGAAGTCAAGCAAAAAGAAAAGCCTTACAATAAACTAATTCAAAGAAATTTATGCAAGACAGGAAAAATGGAAAGCTCAAACTCCAATGGGAATTCTACACGAACCAATTTCTTTTCTCAACTTCAACTTCTTCAAAGGCGCTTTCACTTATGAGGCCAGATTAATGTAGTAACATTTCTATCTACACTAGAGTTTGATAAATCTAAACATCCATGGTGCCTTCTAATAACTAATTTATTAAACAATTCTCCACTTTCTGGCAACCTAATTGTTAGAAACAAAATTATTTGATTTTCATCTTTAATACAATTGGTTTAAATTTCTATTTTCTTAATAACAATGTGTCGTGACAATATGTTATTTGTTAAGTTTAATGATCCAGAATAAAGATATTCTCATATGTGCATTGTTTCTGAGCAATCATCTTCTACAAAGTAAAGCCACAACCACATGGTGAAATATCTAAGGTTTGAAATCCAAGGAAGGAAGAATAATTTTTCCCCTCAAGTTTGCACATTGGTCAACTCTAGGTGCAGAAACCATAGAAGAAAACTACACAATGTAATCCATATATACCGTAAAAGAGCTGATTCTTGTAGATACACCTGAAGGCAACTCATCCTGATTTGTGTAAAAGGCTTCCATGAAAAATGTGCCACTTCGGTGCAACGTAAGCATTTTTAGACTTGGAAAAGGATGCAGCTTAAGAAACAACACGCCACCTGTCACTGTGCCGATTGGCCCTTCATCAGATGCAAATCCAATAGAAAATGGAAATGAATCTTGCACCTGCAAATAAAAGATGCAAAATGTCAAATGTAAGGGAAAAATAATTGAGCAATATCCCTACAAATGCATTCAGGAACATTTTATTTGCAAAGATTTTTACTTTTCCATTCAGTATAAAGGATGAAGAACAACATGATTAAGCCACTTCTCTCTCAAGTGAGACCTTTTTTCTTGGCTTTACAGATTGACATTCATTACAAAGATATGAATGGATCATCTATCAGATATTGGCCAGAATGGTCCTGTCCATGCTCTTATAATCTCATATTTCTTTCAAAAGGAGCTACAGCTCATGGATTAAGTAAGAAACTAGTTAATATCACATTTAACCAAATAGTGCAGCCACATAGTCTCTCTCTCTATCTCTCTCTCTCTAGGTTCTTAGTGTTTGCTGTGGGGAAGTGAACGTGGCGAGCGGGTGTTGGGGTGTTGATGTAGGCGTATTAAGGGTAGCTTATTCAGAATATTGTTTCCTGAGTTTCTATGTACAGAAAAACCAGCCTCTGAGCATCACAAGTGCACAACTGAGGCAAAACGCCTTTCTGAATTGTTTGAACTACATGGATTGGACACTTACCAGGCAAACAACATATTAACAAGTTTTGGAAATAGTATCTTTTTCGAAAAAATCATTCAATCTACACCAAAAGTTAAGGCCATAATTATAATAAACCGCAATGGTATAGGCAAAAAAACAACAATTTTCTTTGATAAAAATTGCAAATTGTATTTGTTGACAAGCATTTTTCACCAAAGGTTGTTTTCATCTCTGGATTGAATTTATTACAGGACGTGCTTATGATATTATCTCATCTATAGATTGAATTATTCCATGACGTACTTATGATATTATCATTAATTTCCCTCCGAAAATTAATGTTTTGGTGCAAAAATTTCAATCTCATGTCAATTTCTTCTTTGAACTAATAAGTTAACAAGTAGAAATTTTCTAGGACAATATAAAACAATTATATATACGTTCATGACATTTCATCACATGAAGTTTCCTCTGCTTGCAACATGAGAACCAGCATTTAATACTCCATCAGTTTCTTACACAAATTCCATATAAATTTGTTTGTAGGCATTACAATAATAGAAAAGATCAACTATATTATCCCAAGAAATTATACACATCAAATTTATATCTTACGAAATGCGTACTAGTTTGCTGCATTCTAAAAGGTGTATTACTCAAAATCTATAGCACAGTCACAATCATCTCTAGGGTTATTTGTTTCAAGTATGTACTGTGGCAGATAAAGTATATGTCAATTGATCGTTACAAGCACCATAGTATAGTGTATCTTGCATGAAGATACTATTAGAACTTGAAAGAGAATTCGAGGGCTATTCAGCTATTGAATCATATCATTTTATCTTATGGGTGTTTGAGCTCGCACACAAAAGTAGTTTGTCTAGGAGCTGGATTTTTTTAGTACATGGTAACCAACGCTAACATAGTCTTGGATTTGCTAGTCTCGTTCTTTGTCCCCCTAAAATGCACTTGTAGGAGTTCTAGACATAATCAAAGTTTAAAAAGGCGAAACTAAATACTGAGGCGATTTTTATTTATGAGGCGAGTTAAGCCTCACAAAAAACAAAAAATCTAAGAAAAAGAATTATAAAATAATACAAAAATACCAAAAATCAAAGTTGGAACATACAGTAAATAGGATATATAACTATTAGCATATTGAGATATATAGTCCACCTAAAGAAAGAAAATGTTTAGCAAAAAAA
>CAIGRH010187166.1:0-10478 GCA_903798295.1 Fraxinus nigra
TTTGAATTGAGCTACGTTAATTTGCAAAAGTTACGAATGAAATGTCATTAGTTATATTTATGTAGTATTATGTAAATGTTAAAAAAATTAATTATGGTACGGAACCAAACCCGACCGATTCAATAATTATATTTGGATCCGACGATTCCATTTATTAAATACCCGAAAATTTTGGAACCGACCCGCAGACAGCTCTACCTACATCTAAAGGTCCACTTTGGCAAAATTTCTATTTCTGCTTCTACTTTTCGTAGAAAAGTTGTTTGAGAATATTGAAGGATGACGAAAAAAAAAAACTCGTTCAACCCTGATACTCGTGGGCCTCGCCCTGAATAGGGTAAGGATTACCTGCCTAATCGGGTAAACAAAGTGGGGATGTGACAATCGTCATTACTCTGAAGCGGATACGAGGCGAGGACAAGAAACATAGTCCCCACACCGTTTAAAATTAATTTCGAATTTAAGTTTTTCATCGAACAAAAATAATAAATTTATCATCATTTTTAAAGAGAACATATGTTGCTTTTAACGAATTAGTAAAAAAGTAATAATATTTACTAATTAAAAACATAAAAAAAATTAAAATAATAATACTAATAAAAAAGAGAAAATAAATGGGGTGTCCGATCCCGCCCCGTCACGTTTTAACCGGGTATGGGGATGAAGTAAGGTAACAAAAATAATCGACGGGAAGGGGTGAGAATGACTGACCTGCCCCATACCCGCCTCTTTGCGATCCCAAAAAAATTACGTTGATTAATGTTTGAAAATTAATTTTTTTAAAAAATTCTCTTTCAAAAGAACTTTTAGAAGATGCCACAGTGGACTAGTTTCATTTTAAGTTACATTAATTAATGTTTGAAAATTTAATTTTTAAAACAATTTTTTTTCGAATGAATTTTTAGAGAATGTCACAATGAATTAGTTTCCTTTAAATGCTTTCTCAATGGGAAAAAAACACTTCTATAAGTTAATCAAAGGAATATAGAGGTAATTTTTGAATATAAAAAAATTCATTTAATTTTTCAAAATTCGTGTTAAGCGAATGGTAATCACTTAAAAAAACAATTTTGCCCATTGGACACGATAGTGGCCACGTCACCTCAACAAAGTTGGGGACTAGACTGTTATGAGAATAAAATATTGGGGACCATGTTATAATTTACACTTTTTGAAAAGCAGTAGCGTAATTTTAATGTTTAAATAGTTTAAGGGTCTCAATATAATTTGATTCCCAATACTAATTAGGACTCACCTGCCAAATTTGTACCGAGTAAAACCTCTTCTACCTCGTTAGGGTTTTTGCAATTATAGCTTTCTTTAATCTATACGAAGAACAGAGTAGTATTCCGCACTTTCTAGTCGCTTGCTTCCGATTTCCCTACTCGGCCGGATTCAATCCCTTCTGCCTTCCTGTGGCACCTTTCTGCATATTATTTTTCTGAATTGGTAAAATTTGTTTGATTTTCTGTAGGTGAAAGAAAAGAAATTGACGTTTTCAGTTAATTGCATTAGTCTATCTTGTAATTTTTATGTGCTTGTTTAATTATTAATCCCTTTTTTATCTGATTAGTTAATTATTTTGCTCAACCTAGGAATGTCTTGTGTGTTCATGTATTTATATACCATCTATTTGGGCGAGTGCAAATTAAATCCTTAAAAGGGCTTTGTTATATTCTAGCAGTTTTCCGAAAGAGATTATGGGTTCCTGTATTGAAATTCTTAAACTTATATTTGATTTTACATTCTCAAGAATAAAGATGTTATTTTTAGCTATGATTTCCATAGAACAACAGAACCGTATTGAGAACTATTGCATTAATATTTTTCTTTATTATGTTCAGTTCATTGCTAATTCTATTTCTAGATCTAAAGCATTTAGATCCTTTACAATCAGAAAGGTCCATTTTAACTTTTGGTTAATCCGACATAGCTCCTTGCTTGGAAGGGACACCTCAACAAAGTATATAAAATTCCCCGTCTCAAGATGGCAAAAAAATGTTGGCTGTCAGTCTAAGATTGAACTTGTGTTTTTATAGTAATTTTATCTAAGCAAAATCTAAAGCCCAGCAATTTCTTTGATACTTGCCTAGTGTAGAAACTGATATTCTCGTTTACTAGAATAAGGAAGAGCGAAATGCATATGTTGTTATGCTACAGTCTAATTTCTACAAAACGTTTATGGCTGAATTTTGCAACTGCAGTTATTTCTTGCATTTGATAACTTCTCTGTTTCACTAATTTGTGCTGTGCATATATAGTTGTAGATTAGCGCAGGTAGTAAGCCACTTCATATCGTAGATTTCCTTAGTATTGTTCGTGGCTTGCTGAACTTTATAGTTGTATGTCATAAACATTTGAATGTCATTATCAAGGTACCTTTATTTCTGTGATTAATCGAATTTTGCCACTATTAAGTTCTGCATTGCTGCACTAACAGCTCAATAGTACAGCATTAGTTGTATGTTATAAATGGTTTACTTAATAAGATGCTGGTGAGAGATAATATTTTGAATTGATTGCATTATTAATAATTGCTGTCCAAAGGCTTCCTGGTTATATGTGTGCGACTTGGAATTGATTTTGTATAGATTTTGAGGATGCTTTCCTGTTTTTCACTTTTGCTGTTATAGTGAATGGAGTTGCTTCTTCTTTTTTTTTTTTTTTTCCTTTCTTTCTTTTCTTTTTCTTTTGTTTTCCGTTTATCGGCCTATCTCTTAATTTTCCCATTTTATAGAGAACGTGATTGCTTAAATATGATGCTGCATTTTTTATCTTCTCCATCTTTGAATTTTTCTTTACTATTTTTTATCAGTTGGGTGCTCAGTAAGGTATGCTTTGGTTATCTAAAGCAAAAATGTATGCTGATTTTTCATTTCTTATGGTATGCTGATTGATAATTCTCCATATGCTTGCAGTCTCACATTTAGTATAGTAAGAAGAAATGAGCGGGTCTGGAGAGAAGGTTTCAGCAACTACAAAAACTCCGGCTGATTTTCTGAAATCTATTCGTGGCCGACCTGTTGTTGTCAAATTGAATTCTGGCGTTGACTACCGAGGTTAATCATTTCTATTCTCTCCTTGTTTCCATTGATAATGTTTTACTTTTCTCAATTTTGGGCTTCAGTATTTTTATTCTACACTTTTATAATGTTTCTATCAATTTGCTATATTTTATCTTCCTCTGTTAGTACTGCAATCTATTGGGTAATATATGTCATTGTTGCACCTTACTTTGTTCCACTATGAGGCTGGGGAAGCAGTTCATGTAAATAAATTATTTGTGCATGGAAAGTTTCTTGTATCTACTTCATTTTTTACTTCCCCTACTGCACTTGCTTTGATTGAACATTTAATTTCTGGTTTTCAGTAAATGATCCAAGGACAAGAGTCACAAAACTGAATGTGTAACAACACAGTGCAATCAATAGCTGAGCTGAGTACTTGGTTAGAAACCGAAGATTGCATTATGAACATTAAGTTGTTGATGAGAGTTGAGACTAGGAGCTTAGGAAAGTAGAGGAAGATAGGAGAAGAAGACTTGTTTCTGCGATTATCAATTATACAGGAGGGAACCATGCGTCGATGCCTTTTGTTGTGCCTCTGAGTGTGCATTTTTTTTCTATACTCTTTAAGGAGCGCAAGTCTATGCTGCAAGCATGATTAATTATTCAAGACTAGCAAAGCTTTCCGATGTTGATGCTAACTTAAACTTGAAAATTGGCAAATCTACCCAATGTGTTGCAACAAGTTTTTGTAAGTCTTGCTGCATTAGTTTGTGAATCATGTATGTCATGTGGGGGCATTTTTAATCTTTTGAGAGACCTTAGTCTTGCTGTTAACTTTTTTCACCCCTCGAGCAAAAAGATGAAGGATGACGTCGATAAGAATGGAACCATTTACAGTTTCTATTTTTGGGGATAATACGAAAGCAGTATAAGTATATTTTCTTGCCTTTCTTTCCCTAAGTTTTATTGCAGCTATCTTAGCACAATATGATTTATGTGGATGAACATCTGACAGTCTTTTGTAGGTATCCTTGCCTGTCTGGATGGATATATGAACATAGCAATGGAGCAAACAGAAGAATATGTCAATGGGCAATTGAAAAATAAATATGGGGATGCGTTTATTCGGGGAAATAATGGTAACTACAGATTAGAATATTGTTGTTCTTTGAGTCGATTCACATTGTTCACAAACTGATTGGTAGCTATTTTGAATCTCTATGCAGTGCTCTATATCAGCACAACAAAGAGGACATTGGGCGAAGGGGCTTAGCATCACAGATGTTCTGAAGACGGGAATCTATCATAATTATGTTTTTCATATCAAAATTTCTGTGGATTGAGCTGTTGTGTGATACAGATTTAAAAGGGTTAGACCTTGATATTCCTTTGAATACATCTATCCTAGTCTTGTTCGTAGCTTTTAAATTATTGAAGTTAAGGATATTGGCTGAAATTTGATTGGAACTGGTGATAGTTAATTGTACACAACATAACCCTAGCCCTGAATGTATGTAGTAACTTAAACTTTGCATATGCGATTGACACGAATTTGGGTTATACCTGAGAGAGGGCCGCAGCATTTATAATCATAATGTCCCAGCCTATATGTGGTAAGAGACTAGAGAACATCTTCGCAGTAATACCTCTAATTTTGAACTTTTAACAGTGTAGCCATCAATCGCTGTGAAAAATGTACACGCAAGACGTTTCAAACTCAAGACTCGTATTCACAGTTCTTGAAAGTCATTCCAATCCGTTCCGAGTGTACTGTATCTGAACTTCTGCACGTGAACTGAGGCAATGCACGAATTTATTGGTGATTGCTCATTCATCGTCCACATTCAAGCAAGTTAACAATAAATCTTACATAATTCAACATTGTCAATGTTTCGAATTTATTTATTTTCTGCATACACTTCTATGTACACTTCCCTTTCTTCTATTTTGTTCCAGTTTTTACATGCGATCAAGGCCACTAAAATATAGGCCATACTTCATTCCTCAAGGCTTGTATCCTTGTTCGAATCATAAATAACTTGATTGGCGAGATGAAAATGGTCCAAGAGCATTCTTCGTTGCTATCACTTTGCTTACCAAAAGTTTCCACCTCGCCTCGTCTTTCTTGTTTTGTCGCTGCGTTTTCTCCTTGAAATGCCTACAGTCAAAATATACGAAACAGAATAACTACACACTTTGCAAATGGAAAGATGTAAAAACAAAGCACTTGATACTCATAAACAACAATGCAAATAAACATACCTACAAAGAGGAACTTTGCAATAATCAGGCTCATCACACGTGCGCGAATGCAGTTCAAGAAGCTGCCACATGCGCTTACAGTGTATACATCCACCAGGAACTTTAGTCTTACAACCCGAGAAATGGCGGATTAGAGTCTCGAGTCCCTTGCAAGCTTGAAAACTGCAGACGACCTCATTTCCTTTCAGCACTTTGTCACGTGGCCCGATAGTCCTGCATCCATCTCTGCAAATGTGAAGCAGAGCCTGCATTGCCTCGTGCAGTTGCAGATACACCTTTCTCTCTTCAATCTTCTTCAATCTCTCTTGTTTTCTCTAAGACACAAAGTTAAAACTAATATAGGTTATTCACTTACAAATTAGGGTGTGAAATCATAAACTTTCCGTGCTGCTCGTGAAAAATGTGGATACTGAAACTCACTTTGTAGTACAAAATTTGATAATTTAATGAAAGTAATTACAACTTCAAACAACAAACAGTAAGATCATTAATTCATCATAGGAGAATATCAGATAGGACATTGAGAATCCATTTGACATAGCCCATCAAAACAAATTTCATAAAATTTACAAGAAAAATGGAATGTTGACGTGGAAAGATAAATATTGACAATGAGAGAGGGTAAAAAAGATACTGTTATGGCAATATTATGCAGGTCCCTATAAATTGCACTGCTCGGAGTATTAGTAATATATACACGAAATTACTCTTTCAATCACGAGGATGAAACACGAAAGTTTCAATGGACTAAGACCAATCACTTACTGTATCTGCTTCAACAACCGATTCTAAGAGTTCTTGTTCAAGAGCTGGATTAGCACGCTTCATTACTTTCCATCCTTCCGTCGATGATATGGATTTGAAGTCCCTTATTATCATACGCAGGCAAACCAAAACAAGCTGTGGTGCATCACAATTCCTAGCTAATTGTAGCATATCTACAACATTTTCTTTGTTAAGCCAACCCTGTTCCAGAAGGTGTATACAAACTCTTTTAAGAGGTGGTACTATGTAAGTGTGTGACAAAACCAATAAATGGAGAACATATTTCTTCATCTCATCTTCTTCGTAGCTGCATCAATAGACAAAGTGAGAAACTATATGAGATAAACTAATAAGAAAATGGGAAGATGAAAAGGAAATGTCCCAGCATACCAAGATGAATAGAGGTAACGGACAAACACCCAGAGAGCATCATAAGGTACTCCAGGAATCTTTAAATATCTGATACCGTTCTTAACTTTCGGTTTCTGCAGGAGGTTCCCAAGTACAGGCGATGCAATGCTCTATACAAAAACGAAGAAAAAAAGACAAGATTTACAAATCCAAGCTCATATCAAAAGAGCCGAACTCAAAAATGTCAAGGTCAACATTTTTAAATCAATTACTAACCAGAATGACATGATGAGCTGCAATAATCAATCCATCCTCCGTAATAATATGTACATCTGCTCCATATCCCTGTTTGAAGAGCTTGTCCCATGCGTCTTTTGTTTCCTTTGGAACACAAGAAGAATCTGCTAGTCCTTTATGATTTTTCATTTTTGGACAAACTTTACTTGGGAGTGGAGGAGGTTTAGGAATATCATGATTGTAAGAGGTCGAAGAATTTGGAATCTCAACAAAATCCAAAGTCTCTGCCGAATTTCCTTCCTCTATGCGTATGTTGAAAGATCTATCAAAAGACTCCATAATTGATGATGACCAGGGAGTATCAAGATCCATATAAGCCATAACACCTATTTTACATATGTAATAGTGACAAGTCCAGCAAGAGCCTGTGTAAAATTAAGATTACGACCTCATAACCTATAATCACTCTAATGTTGATAGAAATAGAAAAGCAACAAAATCAAATCAAATGCATAAATTTCCAATAGGAATCTAGGGAGCTGCTCTAGAGAGAATCATTTTTAATATGCCTAACTAGAGACATGCACTGCACTCTGAAGTCCCCTAATAACAGAATGATGTCACGAGACCGCATATTTCCTTTGTTCTACACCCCAACCCACCGATAAAAAGGTGAATAGAAAATTACCAAACATAGCTAAAATCAACTCAAAATAACAGTTAACGTGTATGTATGTGTATATCTCATTGCTAAAAATCAAAGTTCCTAAAGAAAAAAAAGGAAGTGTCTCTTACATATATATTTAACATTCAAGAATATATTCAATAGAATATAAAACCAATACTTTTTGTATGTATGTGTTTATCGCATTGCTAAAAATCTAAGTTCTCGAAGAAAAATGGTAGTGCCACTTACACATATATTTGAACTTCAAGAATATATCCCTTGTCATATACCAATACCATTTATTTATTTATTTTAGAATCAAACTCCATTGACTCTATTCTTGATGATATATAATAAATAATTAAAAAATTCCATTTCCATCAAACTGCTCCGCTCAAGGACTTTACAAAAGCGCAAAAGCAAAACATGAATACGAAAAATAATCAAACTAAGATGAAATCTTAACTGGGATCCAATACAAATGGTCAACTTATTTGCAGATTACCATGAAAATGATCTAATTATCCTAGATTCAATTGTGACTGTAATTACAATTACTTTAGGATTTGCTTTACCCAAATACAAGACAAACAATTCACCACTCTACACAATAATCAATTACTCATAGATACAAACAATTAGCACAAAATAGAATAAATTTGATGACCTAATCACACCTTATGATAAGAATTTAGCCAAAAATAAAGATTTAGGCGATTTATTCCAACGAATTTCACAGAATATAGTTATACCCTTCACTGTCACTGTTTATAACTGTAAGAAACAATGGTAAGAAAAAACAAACATTAATACAAGAACAACACTTTTTCAAGCTTATACACACACAGACATAAAGATTATTGAACTGCAATCCCAGTAAAGAAAACAGAAAAAACTTGATACACTTCAAGATTTTGCAAAAAAAAAAAAAAAAAGAACCCAATTTGAATCTCACCCGAAAAACAGAGAATGATAATTTTCTATCTGTGTATCCGATTATTGGACAGTGATTCTATGTAGACATTCTTGAAAGACAAGGAAAAAGAAAAGGAAAATTCTAGAGAAAGGGAGGGACAGAGGTGTTCTGATTAATGTGGAGGTGGTGAAGTAATGGGTGAGGAATGCCCATGGTTTTCTCTTGTATCTTTGTTCACTTTGTCATTCAGAGGATGACGTGTGGATTTGCATGTATCAATATTCAGTGCCCATATTTATTTTAGTTTCCCAAAATAATTATGACAACACAATTATCTGTTGCATTTAAGTAACAAATAATGTTTTTCCCAGTCAAATTGCCACTTAGTTCCCGTCTAAGTGGCACAAAAATTCAAGACAAATAGGAATATTATAGCTCATGTTTGGTTTGAATAAAAATAGTAATTTTAGTAAATTTTAATAGAATTTATGCAATGTGCGATTGAAAAATTATGAATCTCCGAAATGTGTCATAACAATCAAATGTTGACTTAATTTAGATTTTAATATATTTTTTTAGTGAAATCAAATAGGGACTTATAAAGCAAGCAAGCGGTGGGACCCACCTATATTTGTTAAATAAACCAAAAGGCAATTTTTTTTAAAATTTTATTATTATCATTTTTATAATAGCGAGTGTAGGCTTTACTCGTGTGATAATGTTATCAGAATTGATGATTCTTAGAGGGTGTATGGTAGAGATTAAAATCAAAAATATAGTCGTTATTGTTGATTTTTATTGGACAGATGAGATCCAATAACGGCCATATTTTTAATTTTAATTGGATTTTAAGCCGTACCAAACAGACTCTTAATACCAGTTAGATGGAATTGTGATAATGGTGTGTTTAGAATGTATTTTAAATAGTGATGTGATGAGAAATATGTAATTAAAAAATAAGGAAAAGTTATTGATGTGATGGAAAAATATTATTTTAATGAAAAATGTGTAGTTGAAANTATATTGATGTTAGCTTTTATGTTAAAATCACGACATACTTCAAAAGAAAGATGCTTATTAAGAGGGTGTGTGGTAGAGATTAAAATCAGATTAAAATTGAAAATATAGTCGTTATTGTTGATTTTTATTGGACAGATGAGATCCAATAACGGCCATATTTTTAATTTTAATTGGATTTTAAGCCGTACCAAACAGACTCTTAATACCAGTTAGATGGAATTGTGATAATGGTGTGTTTAGAATGTATTTTAAATAGTGATGTGATGAGAAATATGTAATTAAAAAATAAGGAAAAGTTATTGATGTGATGGAAAAATATTATTTTAATGAAAAATGTGTAGTTGAAAATGAGTTTTGAAAGAATGTATTTTTAAATAAACGGGGACTAAGCCCATGTTTGGTGTGATTTTATAGCTAATAATGCATTATTTTTTTTTTTTGATATGACGAGGAATATGTGGTTGAAAAAGAAGAAAATATTATTGATGTAATGAAAAATATTATTTTATTGAAGAATGCGTTGTAGAAAATGAGTAGAAGAATGCGAATGAAAAAAATAACATGACTCCAACGTGGGCTAAATAATTAAAGGTGAACTTCCCAGTCAATGAATAATCAAGAAGGCGCATTATTTAGGGTGGCGACCTCCATGTTTTGAAGGGACGGCTGCCTACAGCCTACGGTCGGCTCAAGTGGCGGATTGAGAGAGAGAGAGAGGGATTTTGGACGTGCTACAAAATGGGACCCATTGGCCGGTAAGTAAAGCAAATTCTAATCAATAAGGAATTGACAGGTGGAGAGTTAGATAGACAGCCCTTGTTTTGCTTGTAAGAGTGGGCGGTCATTATTAAGTGGGATAAAAAGCAAACCAATTTGCAAAAGATGCAGACTGTGATGCCAATATCCACAAGGCATGTTTGGTATTATCAAAAAAGCTTATTAGCACAAAACGTCCATACGTTTGACATTGAGTGTGCAAAACGTCTTAACGTTTTATTTTTTTACATTTTTGCCCTTATTTCAACGTTTCAGTGTGGAAAACGTCATTTACACTGTTTTCAGTGTAAAATGACTATTATACCCCTCATATTTAAATAAAACAAAAAAATAAAAATAAAAATAAAAAAATAAATTGTAATTATACTCCCAAACTTTTTAAAAAGTGCAAGTGAGTCCAAAAGTCTTATTAAAAGGCTTAAGCACAAAACGTCCCTACGTTTGACACTTAATGCGGAAAACGTCCCTACGTTTC
>CAIGRH010187239.1:0-12703 GCA_903798295.1 Fraxinus nigra
ATCATTATTACTAGCATCGTTAATAGAATTATCATCATATCTAATGAAAAGCATACCTGATGAATTGATGAAGAAGAAACACTCTTCTTGAATTCTGATTTTTGAATTTTTGTTGAACTTGTTCCTTTTTTTGTCCTTTAATTTTTTGCTGCTGTTTAGTTTTCTAGATATTTTATTATTTTGTTTGGACCCAAAATGCCTTTTTAAATAAGATATTTTTTTTTTTAAGAAGGGCCATTTTTTATTTCTTTTCATAAAATTGAAAAATTAAATTTTAAATGAGGCGCACGCCTCATGCTTCATCAAGGCGCGCGCCTCAGATTTAGAGGCGTGAGCTTCATAGTTTTAGCCTCAAAAATACCTTCTCGAGGCATACTACATGCGCCTCACGGTGAGGCGGCCTTAAGGCGCGCTTCAATACCGCCTTTTTAAACCACGTTTGCAAGTGATAGACTAAGGTCAAGAGAAGGTGTAGGTTGGAGTTTAAAAAAATTAATAAATTACTATACGTTTTACTTTCATACAGCTTTTGGTGTTTGGAGTATTTCGCAATGTGGCACATGCTAAAAGATTACACTTCTGTGAATATAAAATTTTGTTTTTTATTGAATGCAAGGCTCAACAGGTTCCTTATGGAAGAATGTTTAAAAATTCAATTACTTTTTATTATGCAATATTGAACATAACTTTCGTATTAAGATTTCTGAAGCTTTATCAAGTTTCAGTGGAAGGTCCAGTAGAAGGGGAGAAAGTGGAACATAAACGTGTTCGCATACATGATTTCAAGCATCTATACTCCTTTTTCTTTGATGTCCTAATCTTTTATATCTTATTCTGAAGAAAAATAGACGTGTACTTTCAATCACCTTGTTCTTCATAATAGGTGTTCCACCTTTGGTGTCTCGCCGTGCTCTGGAGACTCTCACCTATTTGGCTCGTAATCATCCTTTGGTTGCAAAGTTATTGCTTGAGCTCCGATTGCCACAACCATCTCCTATGGAGTCACCAATCTCTGATCGGGGTAAAGGTGTTATGTTGGTTGATGAGGAACACCAGGATGGACAGGCATCACTTGCCTTGCTTTTAAGCCTCTTGAGTCAATCACTTTATTTAAGAAGTATAGCCCATTTGGAACAGGTGATAGTTTACAAACAATATTTAGTATTTGCTGCTAAATTTTGAAATTTCTGTTGGGACTGTTTGTAATCGTGCTTTTGATCTATGTTTCAGCTGCTAAATTTATTAGACGTCATCATTGACAGTGTCGAAAGCAAATTAAATTCATCTGATGACCCAGGGGCATCTGCGACAGAACAGATGTCAGGTCCTCCGACTTCCACGCCAGATGCCGTGGCGAATATTGGTTCTGGATCTACTTTGGCGGAGGGTGACGTTACCAATAAAGCCTTGGTATCTGGTGCAGATAGAGGGCATGATACTCAAAGTGTTTTGCTTCATCTGCCTCTAACAGAACTTCGACTTCTGTGCTTGCTTCTTGCACATGAAGGGTAAGATGTAACATCTATGCTTTCCTTTCACAACATTACATTGGATGGTAAATGATGGAAATTTTTAATGCTAGCTGTGTTTGTGAAGGACTTGCTGTTATTCATTGGGGTCATAATATGATATTGAAATGTTTCTATTGACTTTGTAGATTGGGATTTGCTAAGATTTCTGGATGTTATGCTCTCAATTATGTGTGTAATTGTCTGTGTAGGGATTCGTGTGGGTTATATATGTATATAGGCAATAAAATGAGCATGGATGGTTCTTTTGAAAGGAATTGCGATAGGCATTTATAGTTTTGTGCCTTGTACATTTTAAGTGATTTTTCTAGTTGTCTGCTTGACTGTGTTTGCCGAAATACTATTACTACCTCTGTTCCATAAAGATAAACTTGTTTCTATTTTCTCACATTAAGAAAATTTAATTAATATAGTTGGAACTATAATTTTTTCTTATACTTTTCCTAGTATATCCCTACATTAAATAATGATTTAAATATGATTAGTTTATATTTATTAATAACAAGGTACATTAAATAGGGGCAACTAAAAAATATCTATACTTTCAATAGGAAAGTGGCCTATAATTTGGGACGGACGAAAAAGGAAACTATGCCCATCTTTATGGAACGGAGGTAGTAGTACTTCCGGTATTGGCTAGGAAACAGGAGTGCTCTTGGTAGAGTGATGAATATCTTACCATTGCATTTATCATTTTCCTTGGTAATTGTGTGGGATTGTTGTGATTATTTCTCATGCTCTTTAATATTGGTATTGATTTTTGTAATGTTCTTGTTTCTCCAGTCTATCAGATAATGCTTATTCTCTTGTGGCGGAGGTACTAAGAAAACTGGTGTCTATTGCACCTGTTCATTGTCATCTATTCATAACTGAGCTTTCTGGTTCAGTTCAGAGCCTCACCAAGTCTGCGACTGAAGAGTTGCACATTTTTGGGGAAGTGGAGAAAGCACTCCTGACTAGTACTTCTCATGGACCTCCATTGTTCAGGGTGTTGCAAGCCTTGAGCTCTCTTGTCATCGTACTCAATGATGGAGATAAAAATCACAAGATTCTCCCTGAGAAGGAGCAAGCTGCTGCTATCTCTGTGGTGCGGGACATTAATGTGACTCTAGAACCATTGTGGCAAGAGCTGAGCAACTGCATAAGCAAAATAGAGAGCCATTCAGATACAATTTCTGATCAGTCACCTTCAACATCTGTTACAGTTACTTCTAAACCGCCTGGAGCGATGCCTCCACTTCCTGCGGGTACTCAGAATATCTTGCCATATATTGAGTCCTTTTTCATAACGTGTGAGAAGTTGCATCCTGGTCAGTCAGGGGCAGGACATGATTTCGGTATAGCTGCAGTTTCTGATGTTGATGAGGCTGCTGCATCTGCTAGTCCACAGAGGACTTCAGGTCCTGTTATGAAAGTTGGAGAGAAAAATGTTGCTTTCATAAGGTTCTCAGAGAAGCACAGGAAACTTCTTAATGCTTTTATCCGTCAAAACCCAGGGTTACTTGAGAAGTCTTTTTCACTCATGCTGAAAGTTCCTCGTTTCATTGATTTCGATAACAAAAGGGCTCACTTTAGATCCAAGATCAAGCATCAGTACGATCATCATCACAGCCCTCTGAGAATATCTGTTAGGAGAGCTTACATTCTTGAAGATTCGTATAACCAACTTCGCATGAGGTCGGCACAGGATTTGAAGGGAAGGTTGACTGTTCATTTCCAAGGGGAGGAAGGAATTGATGCTGGTGGACTTACCAGGGAATGGTATCAGCTGCTGTCCAGGGTAATTTTTGACAAGGGGGCACTACTATTCACTACAGTTGGGAATGAATCAACATTTCAGCCAAACCCTAACTCCGCTTATCAAACAGAGCATCTTTCATACTTCAAATTTGTTGGCCGAGTTGTGAGTAATTTTCATTATCTGGTTGTTTAATTGATACGTGTATGATGTTGTGTCTAATGTATACGAATATTTCACAGGTTGGAAAGGCACTCCTTGATGGACAACTCCTTGATGTTCATTTCACTCGGTCTTTTTATAAGCATATCCTTGGGGTTAAAGTGACGTATCATGATATTGAAGCTATTGATCCTGATTACTTTAAAAATTTGAAATGGATGCTCGAGGTTGGTTATATTTATAATCCCCCCTTCTCTTATGCTACGTTGCAAACCTTTATTTTTCACATGATATTGATCATTAATCCAATTATTTATTTATTTATTTAATTTTTATTTTTTGCAGAATGATATAAGTGATGTTTTAGACCTAACATTCAGCATTGATGCTGATGAGGAAAAGCTGATACTCTATGAACGTACTGAAGTACGTATTTTTGCATTATTGTA
The DNA here is from genome assembly GCA_903798295.1 of Fraxinus nigra. Classification (NCBI taxonomy): domain Eukaryota; kingdom Viridiplantae; phylum Streptophyta; class Magnoliopsida; order Lamiales; family Oleaceae; genus Fraxinus; species Fraxinus nigra. Next base: position 3,879 of record CAIGRH010187239.1, read on the forward strand.
TTCCTTGTTTTTTTTATTTTTTTATTTTATTTTTCCTATAATTATTTGACAAATTGGTGTGTTGCATTATGTAGGTGACTGACTATGAACTGATCCCTGGTGGTCGAAATATCCGAGTAACTGAGGAAAACAAGCATCAGTACGTTGATTTAGTTGCTGAGCATCGGTTGACAACAGCTATTCGTCCTCAGATAAATGCATTTTTGGGTGGTTTCAATGAATTAATTTCTCGCGATTTGATATCTATTTTCAATGACAAGGAACTGGAACTCCTCATAAGTGGACTGCCAGATATTGATTGTGAGTTTTCTACTGATTTTGCTTCGTTAACTTGTCAATCTGTGAATCATTTGATTTTGATCTTTTTATTTACCTTCTGCCTCCACATCTTTTTGTTCTTATTAGAGTAACTAATAATATAATAAAAAATGTCTCCCAGTGGATGACCTGAGGGCTAATACAGAGTACTCTGGGTATACTGCTGCTGCTCCGGTCATTCAGTGGTTCTGGGAAGTTGTTCAAGGATTCAGCAAAGAAGACAAGGCTCGCCTCTTACAATTTGTGACTGGCACCTCAAAGGTATGTTGACCTCTCTGTTGTCATTTGGCCTTTTTTCATTGCCAAAAACTCGTTTTAACCTCGTAATGTTAGGTTAACTTCCCCATCCATAAATCCCCTTCATGAGAATCAATAATTTAGAGTGGTTTGGAACATTTAATCTTTGTTTTCGATAGGACACAATGATATTGTCCCTTCATGTCAAGTTGGGTAAACTACACTTGGCTCTACTCTATAAGATTGTTTCTTAACGTCAAAAATACAATTGGTTTCCTCGCTTGACCCAATACCGATTGCAAATTATCTGTTGATTTTCTCATGTTGGAGTTGGATCAAAATTTCTCGTGATGCTTTCTCTTTTCGCTACCTGAAATTATTTTCTTGTTTTGAACACATAATGGTGCCTTGGTACAGGCACCTCCAACATGGTAGGCATTATTTTTACATTTTTGATGATATCGAGAAAAGTGCTCACCTTACATTAAATTTCAAATAAGGTTTTGTTTGTCGTGTGATGGTATTGAGAAAAATATTCTTGTCATTCCCCAGGTGCCTTTAGAAGGATTTAGTGCGCTTCAAGGCGTTTCAGGATGTCAAAAATTTCAGATTCACAAGGCATACGTCAGTGCAGATCACTTGCCTTCAGCTCATACATGGTAATGTTTTCTCTTATTATTATGCTCTACAGTTGAGAGCATGACTGGCTAAAAAGAGTCTTCTGGTCAAAGACTAACCTATTTTCAAATCCTGACCTGTGCAAAAACTTTTATGTACCTACCCCACCAATTTACTTATAAGTTAATCTTAGTCAAACAAGTCCTCGAGCTGAGATTGCACTGGTTGTTTCTGTAGTTTGCGGTGCTATTGGGCAAAACCTAACAGATTTTAACTTGCTGCTTGCAGTTTCAATCAGTTGGATCTTCCAGAATATCCTTCGGAACAACATCTGGAGGAGAGGCTGCTCGTTGCTATTCATGAAGGCAACGAAGGGTTTGGATTCGGTTGAGATGAGAACTAGTTTGTATAGATAAAATCTTGCCAGGAAAGCAGTAGTATTTATAAGAGAATTCTTGACATTGTTTTAGTATCTGAATGTCGATAAACTGTACAGTCGAATATTTGCTGTTGAATTTCTCTGCCAGGTTTTTTCTATTCCATCCATCTCTTCGTGTCCAAGTTTTTCCTGGTTTAATTTTCTGAATATACGTGCTGCCAATCCAGCTGTGATTTTTAAGTGCACATTTGTTGGGCATTCTGAGTTTTCGATACCCAATTATTTTTAACCAGAAAGCAAAGTGGCTAATATGTGTAACTTTTGGAATGCATGTTGTAAAATGAGCTACACCATGGCGCATAGCCTATGCCTTGCTTGTATTAAACCTTGTAGAAAATATGTTATCCATCCAAGTCATAGAAACTAGAGATTCAGTGATTGACTAGTCTTTTTGCTTCAGAAATACTAGATCATGTTGAGACCTACATGACTTGCAAATTCTGCTGGGTAGGAGCTGTGAAACCCGAGTTGAGTAAGATTTGTTCTTGGGTGGATCTGGAACTTTTTAATGAGGCATTAGTGGCTAAACAAGCATGATGCTTGATAAAAAATGAGACTTCCTGGCAAGGCGAAATTATCACTGCCAAACCAACTTCCTTTCGGCAGAGGCTAGCAGCGGTCTGGAAAACTATTCAGCATGGAATTCGACGAACAATGATTGATAGAATAATGTTATACGTACATCTTCTTGACAACTTGGTTCACATTCCTCTTATGTGGAGGAAATTTGTGCAGTGATGTGATGAATGAGTTCAAAATCAAGAGTATAGATGTCCTGGAAGAATGTAATGAAAGGTGTAAGGGATAATGAATGTACCATGGCTGATGATTGATATGTATAGTGAACCATAGCTGCCTCGTGAGCCTAGCTTCTCATTTCGGCACCTTCCAATGAGGTTTCAAAGGTAAGTGACTTACACTAACATGGTCTTCGAATTTGACTCAAGTCGGGTGTTCGAATTTTGGCTATTCCATTAGGCTGAGGATAACCTGGCATTATGTGGCAAACGGGCAATAATCGATTAAGAGTGGCTATAATTGTCTGGCAGCAGCCGAGATGAGCGAAGAGAGGGGAGTACAACTGGAGGGCTGGTGGAAGGCAGTTTGGAATGCTACAGCCCTACCAAAGGTCCATGTCTTTCTCTGGGGGACAGATACTCTTTTAAGGCGAGGGGTAATGGTGGATGGTTGCCTGGCCAATGATGTCAAGGATGTCTTAATTACATTCTCCAAATCATGTACGAGAGATAAACTGTGCCGAATTGAGTGTGCCATGTGGGTGATTTGGGGTGAATGAAACAGAGTCGTCCTTGGTTCGTTGGTTAGGGAGGCAGATGTGTTTTTTTTAATATTAGTAAATATAGATCAAAATTCATATACATGTACATGTATACCAAACATACCTGGGTGATAAGTGCATTTTACACACTTATCTAGGTCACAAAACATAGATTATTGTTGGAAATAAATTAGAATATAGCTTAACTCTATGCAAATTGTGTTTTGTAGGATAATAACGATGAACACGGTGAAAATTCGGAAAAACAAGCGAAAAATGGCTAAAACGAAAGAAACTTGAAGATGAATTGGAGAGACTTGGAGGCAAGAAAGAAGGCAAAAACAATAAGAACAATTTGAAGATTCAATCCAATAATTAATCAGGTGATGACGTTTATCAAATATTTCTGTATTTCTTTTCTTTCCATCATGTTAGGCTAGGTTTAATTGTGATAGGAGAGCGATGAATCATGCTATGTAATCTTTGATTTCTAATTTCGCAATATTTGATTTCTAATTTCGCTAGTTTTGAATGATTTCTATTCACTTAATATTTCCACAATTATTATGAATGTGATTGCGTGAGTTTAGTGATTTATTTCATGCATTCGAGAGAAGGAAAACATAATTGACAAGGTATTAATCATCGTAGGATCTGATAGGGGATAGAGATATACCCCTATGCTTTGCGTGAATCTCTAAGTGATCATAAAACTACATGCAATCTTGTGAATTTACATTTGTCATAGAAATATAGTCGAGTGATTTACATGAATAGGTTCAACAATTCTTGAGAGAGATTATTGAATAAGTTAGGATAATTGATTCTTCAAATTATCAAGCATGTTGTCAATATTGTAGAACTAGATTCAAAAGTGAGCATTGTATGGGGGATTCATGATCCTATTGCTCGTTTGTTATTCATAAAAAAAATTAAATTTGCATTCGATCATCAATTTGCGTTTAGTTTAAATTGCATGCATAATTATAGTTTAGTTACAAATCTTGACAATCATCATAAATCTCATAGATTCGGTTAGAGGTTTCGATAATTGGAATTAAGCTAAATTAATTTTCGTGGGACGATATTTGGAACTCTAAATTTTCACTCTATTACTTGTCAACGAACCGTACATTTGCGGTTTTCTTACAAGAAGTTTTTGGCTCCGTTGCCTTATTTTCCATGAGTTTCGCAAACATCTCCTACAACTAAGGTTTTTCTTTTCCTACTGAAACTGTCCTTGAGCTCGGTTGTGATTTTGTTTGATTTTGATTTTGATTTCCATACCAAGAGAAAGGTGGATGATTTCTCAACCCTGGATTGTAAGTGTCAAAATGAGGGTTGTTGTGCTGACGTTGACCCCATTGAGCATACTCTACTTGTTCCATTCCTTGTGTAAGGATGAAACATTCAGTTGTGCCATATTTTGTCCCACACTCTTCACAATTGGACTTTCTTACTTGTGCTAAGTTTGATGTTTGTGATATGCTTTCCACCTTGTACTGAAATAAGGAATTAATCTTTACAAATAAGTCCGAGTAGGTATCTACCTCGTAGATTCCAGCTGATTTCTTTGGACCCAATTGATCTGAAGACCACATGGCCGAAGTACAAGCCATTCTCTGAAACAACCCCTAAGCTCCATCGATCGTTCTTGTGGTTAGGGAGCCATTTGATGATAAGTCCACCTGCTTCTGAAAGTCGAAAGTAATCCCTTATAGAAGAATCTAATTTGTGATAGTTTGTCAAACCTATGTTGAGGACATTTCCTTAGCATGTTCTTAAATCAGTTCCATGCCTCATCAAATGACTCAGATTCATTTTGGCTGAATATTGATATTTCGTGCCTCAATCTCACCACTTTAGCCGGTGGGAAGAATTTCGTGCAGTGTTCAAAAAGCTCTATATAAACATTCCACGGGCTGATGCATTATTCAAAATGCATAGTTATGCCAAATTCCTAAAGGACATTCTATCAAACAAATGGAAGTTAGAGGAACACGAGACAGTGATATAACTAAGGAATGCAGCGCGAGAATTCAGAAAAAGCTTCCGCCAAAATTGAAAGATCCAGAGAGTTTCACTGTCCCGATGATTTTTACTTTGATAAAGCTTTGTGTGATCTTGGTGCAAGTATTAATTTGATACCTCTATCTATTTTCAAGAAACTTGGATTGGAAGAAGCCAAAGCAACTACAGTGACACTGCAACTAGCTAATCGATCATTAACACACCCAATGGACGTAATTTATGAATTGGAGAGAGTCTTAGAGGCAAGAAAGAAGGCAAAAACAAGAAGAACAATTTGAAGATTCAATCCAATAATTAAATGGGTGATGACGTTTACCAAATATTTCTGTATTTCTTTTCTCTCAATCATGTTAGGCTAGGTTTAATTGTGTTAGGAGAGCGATGAACCATGCTATGTAATCTTTGATTTCTAGTTTCGCAATATTTGACAATTAAAACATGTTATTGAGTTTTGAATGATTTCTATTCATTTAATGTTTTCACAATTATTATGCATGTAATTGTGTGAGTTTAGTGATTTATTTCATACATTCGAGAGAATAGAAATAGATTTCACAATGTATTAATCATCGTAGGGTCCGATAGGGAATAAAGATATACTTAATATGCTTTGCGTGAATATTTAAGAGTATTTGATTGCAAATGTAGAATTTGGGTGGAAAGAAAATGAATCACATGGAATTGAATTGCCTAGAATTTGTTTTACTAGGAATTGTAATTAATTGTGTTTGATTGGTATAAATTCTCACCTAGAACATGTTGAAAGTTTGGTGTCCGTTTGTCTTTGTTTTTCATGAAAATTGTTCATTAAAGTAATAATAAAAAACAAAAAAATATATAAAAAATTACCATACCGAATATCATTTGTTTGGCTTTATTTTGCATGAAAATTGTCAATAAAAATGATAAATTTTTTTATCATTGTGTGTAGAATTTTTTCCAATTGTCCAAAAAATAAAAAAAAAAATGGAAAACAAAAACCACCTAAAAGGTGGGAAAACCAATTCACCAAAAACCAAGAAAATCAGTCACGTGATGGCAAAGCAAGAAAACAAATTCCATGAAAAAAAAAGCTATCAAACAAGCTAAAAGTGGGAAATGGAATTTGGATTCCATTTTCCATGAAAAAAATTGGCCAATCAAACGTAGCCTAAGTGATCATAAAACTACATGCATTCTAGTGAATTTACATTCATCATAGAATTATAGTCGGATGGTTTAATAGGTCCAACAATTCTCGAGAGAGATTGTTGACGGTTAGGATAATTGATTTTTCAGATTATCAAACATGTTGTTAATATTTTAGAACTAGACATGTTGTTAATATTTTAGAACTCGATTCAAAAGTGAGTATTGTACGGAGATTCGTGATCCTAGTGCTCATTTGTTATTCATAAGAAAATTTTAATTTGCATTTGATCGTCTATTTGCATTTAGTTAGTGAATTTAGTTTAAATTGCACACATAATTATAGTTTAGTTACAAATCTTGACAATCTTCATAAATCTCATATATTTGGTTAAGGTTTCGATAATTGGAATTAAACTAAATCAATATTCGGAACTTTAAAATTTCACTCTATTACTTGTCAACGAGTCATACACTTGCGGTAGTTTTAAACGTGAAACATATTTTCGTGGACACCGAGCTTAAAAAATCCCTACTAAATTCTAAGATGTACCAACGACATGATCTATAGACCCAAAGCTAGGGACTCAAAATGGATTAAAACATTAGAATACGATGTAAGCATAACTTTGTATACGTGTGTTTTGATCCGTCTCACAATACTATCTGAGCATGGCCTAAGATCTTCAAATATCTGTTTATTTCTAGCCATCCAAAGTTGTAGACGGTGCTAGCTAGTGCGATTCTCTTGGCTTTACTTTGCCAAGAAGTCCCTCGAGCCTCCTTTTTAATCCACTTTAATGAGCTTGGTAACGTAGATATTAAGCGTGTAATATCCATCCACTCTCGGATCTGTCCTCACAATGACGCAGTGAACGGACGGGCGAAAAATAAGTGCTGGTTGGTTTCCTCCATTTGCCCATAAAAGATGCATTTTCTATCAATCTCCAAGTGTTGTAATTTATCCTTGGTAAGTAGCTTTGAATGGGCACTCAACCAAAGGATAAAAGAGTGTTTCGGTGTGATGAACCCCTTCCACACATCCGCTGTCTAGGTTTTTGTAGATCCCTTCGGTCGAAAATAATCATAAGATTGTGGCATTTTAAGGTTGTCCCCACTTCCATTTCGCCAATAGCTGAATAGTAGCTTGCCCGCTTCTCTCATTTTGGATGAACAGGTCCCGAATTGTCAGTAGTTTCTTAAGCAATGAAGAGTCATCTTTCTTAGGTGTCCACTCCCAAATTGAAGCCCCTCGTAAGTACACATGATTGACCTAACGGACCCTCTTATCATGTATGTTCCAAAGAGATTTTGCAAGCAATGCATTATTCCAACTCTTGATGTCTCGAAATCCCAAGCCTCCTTTACTTTTGGGAAGACACACATTCGCCTAAGCAACTAGTGGCTTTTTGGAATCCCAAGGGAAATTCCTACAAAGCCGTGTAATTATTAATGTAACTGTAGTCGGAATTAGAAATATAGATAACCAAAAACATTCTACTCCTTTCAAGACGACTCTCACCAATTCGGCTCTTCCAGTGTATGACAATGAAACACGCGTCCATGTGTTAATACATGCCGTAATCTTATCAAAAATGGTGCAAAAGGATTAACTTTCAATGTTTCGGCTGCGAGTGGAATCCCCAAATTTCTAAACGGCATGGTCCCCTTAGGCATCCACCCAACATCCTGAATTACCTCCAAATGTGCCCCATGAATGCCTGCTATATATAGATTGAATTTATTCACGTTAACGGTTAATCCTAAGCAGTTACTAAACTTGGACAAGCAATGCATCAATATGCGCACCGAAATAACATCACCCTTGGAGAATAGCATCAAATCATCTGCAAAAGCCAAATGTGTGATATTAAGAGCCAACACTTTGGATGATAGTTGAATTCACTGTTGCTAGTGGCTCTCTTCAATGATCTTGACAAGTATTCAAGGCAAATCACGAATAAAAATGGCGATAAGGGATCACCTTATCTTAACTTCCTTTTATTTTTAATGAAACCATATCAGCTTCCATTAAGAGCAATAGAGTAAGAGGGTATAGAAATACATACCATCACCTACTGAATGAATCTTGCCGTAAAACCCAATCCTTCCAAAACTAGTTTAAGAAATCTCCAATCGATGAAATCATATGCCTTTCTTAGATCAATCTTAAGAAGACATCTAGGTGATGTTCTTTTCCTGTTGTATTGCCTTAACAATTCCTCTGCAAGGTGAAAATTTTCTATCAAACTCATTCTCTTCACAAATGCGGATTGTGACTGATCAATTATAGAACCAAGAATATGCGCCAATCTGTTAGACAAGATTTTACTAATGGCCTTATATACAACATTATAACATGAAATGGGTCAAAAGTCACCAACTGTTGAAGTGTGGCTACCTTTAGGGATCAAGGCGATAACACTGTGATTTATCTGTTTAAGGAGTGAACATGGCTCAAAAAATTCTGAAATAACTTCCATAAAATCGCCTTCTACCATGTTCCAAGCCTTTTTAATGAAGCATGAGGTATATCCATCCGATCCCGATGATTTATCATCGCCAATATTGAACAAGATAGCCTTAATTTCTTGTGTAGAGATATCCATATCAAGAGCGTTAGCTTGGTTCAAATAGAGTAGCTGATAAGTGTGATTTTACATACTTCTTAGAATCGTTAAATGGAAGAAACATTGATAAATTGAGTGAATTTTTACTAATAATTGTGATTATTTTGTCGTATATAGGTGAACCTTGCATTGAAAGGAAAACAAG
>CAIGRH010187319.1:0-11214 GCA_903798295.1 Fraxinus nigra
GAGAGAGAGAGAGAGAGATTAACATCTTCGAACAACCAAAAACTTGCATTGACGAAGGATTAAGCTCTTGCATTGGCAATATTTTGTTCATCTTCAAATTTTGAGTACAAGTTACCATCTGATTTCAAAAGAAAAGCCAAAGACCTCACAACCCTCGATCGCACATACAATGGACGAGTCTAGAAATCACATATCAATGCACATTGTGTCAATTCTCTAATAAAAGCATGAATCACTTGTTAATATATCATAGTTTCTAATATTCGGTCATCTCTCTCTTTCTATTTACTAATAAGTAAGTATGAAATTAGTCGCGGCTTCATAATCATAATTCAAAACCTTGACTGAATCTTGTCCAAGATAATTACGTCCGTGAAAGTGGCCTTTTTCTAATTTATAGGTTAGATAAGCTATTTGATCATATGCTAATGTATCACCAAATTGTGATTAGTCTAATGTATCAAAACTAATAATTTTTTCTTCTGTGATGATTTGGCTACGGAAATGTAATCATCACTACAGCTTTTACATTCAAGAAAAACTAAAGAGGCTAACTTTTCTTCGAAATTAAGCAGAAACTAATTGATTGAGATAACAGCCAATAGTTTGATACCATTATATAAATTATTCTCATCTTGTAAAAGAAAAAGTATCTGTAATGAATAAGTTAATATATATATCCTATATATATATATCCTGGTACATCACTTTTACCTTTATTTTTCTTGACTGTTATCTCATTTACTGTCGATATGACATACCATGACACCTCTACTAAGCTTAACTATGGTTGCGGACCCAGACCAAAGTTCTGAAACAAAACAAGAACTATATTGAAGAAAGAGCAACTAACTGGAAAAGATTTTATTGCCTTCACATGCTTTACAATCAGATGCTATGGTCTTTATATACTAAAAAGATAACAAACTTCTGCTAACAAAATCCTATCAGCCTGGAGCAAGAAGCTCTTTTATTGACACCTAACTGATTCAGTCAACTAGAAATAATAGGAACGGAATGTTTCTACTCAACTTAGTCAAAACAAAAAGATACGAACTGAGAAACAAACTAAAACTAAGAGAATTTTTCAATAAGTATGCACTTATTTGTTATAAGTTCCATAGCAAAGTTACTTATATAAACAAATTTTGTAAGATTAACCCAACAACCTATTATGGAGTTTTTAATAATGAAAAGTGTTACGTGTACAAACAAGTCGTCATGTGTGATTTTGTTAAGAANATCAGCCTGGAGCAAGAAGCTCTTTTATTGACACCTAACTGATTCAGTCAACTAGAAATAATAGGAACGGAATGTTTCTACTCAACTTAGTCAAAACAAAAAGATACGAACTGAGAAACAAACTAAAACTAAGAGAATTTTTCAATAAGTATGCACTTATTTGTTATAAGTTCCATAGCAAAGTTACTTATATAAACAAATTTTGTAAGATTAACCCAACAACCTATTATGGAGTTTTTAATAATGAAAAGTGTTACGTGTACAAACAAGTCGTCATGTGTGATTTTGTTAAGAAAATAAATATTGTACAAATTACGCATCATTCAAAGACGAATTTGTTTTTAAAATGTCTATTTGGACTTCAACCAACGGAAAGGGCCATGTTTTTCTTTTTATCTTTCTTCGAATTAGTCTTGCAATATTAGAAATCCGAAAATGTATGTTATTCATCTGTTAGAATTATTGTTCAAAATCAAAAAGAAGAAACCATGAATGAATGAATTGTAAAAGAGGAAGATAAAACCAGGTTGATGCCATAAAAATGGCCTATGCGGTCATATTGGCATGCATCACATATGTGACTGCAGAAAATTCATAGGCTAAAACGGATATAACTATGCAATTGCATAGCAGTTAAATCCAACCGTTAAGTTGGATTTTTTTCGAATTTTCTGGTGGTTTTATAGTGAAACATTGTACCTCTTGCTCGTGTTGAAACCAGTTCGTGTAGGAATGGTTGAAAATTATAAATACATGTTAGTTTTCATTCCAAAACACAATTAAAAATCATTCCATTGATCATCCAATTCATTGAAAAAAAAAATCATTCTCTTACATAATCAAATTCTAACATTTTCACTTGTTCTATTTGAAGAATCATCTTTTGCTTTTGGTGTTCTTCGTTCAATGCTTGCAATTCTGCAAACTATTTGTCAATTTTAATCTTTAAAAGTATAGAAAATAAGGCAAATATCGTTTGAGGACAATAATTTCATTACGTGATCAAGTCTTATTTTGATATCATTTTGTTTTTTTACTTTTTCATCTTCTTTATTCTTTTGGTTTCCATTGATGTACTCCATACTTTTTCCTACATTCTCAAACAATACTTGCCTATTTTACTGCACCGGAAATGGAGTCTACACTTGCAACAATCAAGATGATGAATCAAGACATGGTACGGTTGGACAGATTTGATGGTGCAAACTTTACAAGGTAGCAAGACAAACTAAAATTCCTCCTTACGACGTTGAAGATTTTCTATGTTCTTGATCCAAAATTGGAGCATATTCCCAATGCAACCGAAGAAGATATTGATGAAGTTCGTGTAGAAAGAAAGAAACGAGAAGGTGATGAGTTAATATGTCGTGGACACATTCTAAATGCATTATCGGATCATTCGTATAAACTCTACATCAACACCACTTCAGCAAATGAAATTGGAACGCACTTGAGAGTAAATATAAGGCCGAAGAAGAAGGTACGAAGAAATTCTTAATTTCTAAATACTTTGATTTTAAATTTTTGGATAACATTCCGTTGTTGCCTCAAGTACACGAATTACAAGTTATTATCAACAAAATGAAAGCTATGAAAATCGAACTTCCCGAAACTTTCCAAGTGGGAGCAATTATTGCTAAACTCTGGGGGTTTTGGAAAGGATATAGGAAGAAAATTCTTCACAACTCCAAAAATCTTTCTTTGAAAAAAATACAAAAACATCTTTACATAAAGGAAGAATCAAGGACAAGAGATAAGACTGAAAGTTCTTATGATAGCTCTTCGAAATCCAATGTCGTGGATAATGTTGAAAACACCAACAAATACAAGAAGAAATGGAAACTTCTTGGTCTTAAATAAAGAATAGGACATTCTTATTGAATCTGGATTACCATATAACTTCTGGGATGAAGCCTTACTTAGCGCTTGTCATATAGTTAATAGGATTCTTTTGAAAAAGAATAAGGTTTCTCCATGTGAAATTTGGAAATGTACGAATTATTTCAAAGTGTGGGTGTGTCTTGCTTACTATAAGAATATTGATCCTAAGAGAACTAAATTAGGTCCTAGAAGTATTAAGTGTGCCTTTGTGGGATATTCTTCACATAGTAAGGCCCATGTGTTATTAAATCTACAAACGAATGTTATAATAGAATCAAGGGATGTGAAATTCTTTGAGAATGTATTGGCAACAAGAAATTCTCTAAATGAAATGTATTTAGACATTCCAACTTCTAGAGAATCACAAGGAAATACATCTACAAAAGATGTTAAAAGTGAACATCGAAAAAGTAAGAGAGTTAGAGAAGAAAAATGTTTAGGTTCGAATGAATTGGATACTCAACTTATTTCATTCTACCTAGTAGAGGGAGATATGGAGGATGTTGTAAGAACAAGTCTTTTTGTTCTTCAAGTTGAAAGTTACGTAGTTCGATCCTAACAATACCTAGAGGGAGGTGAATATGTATTAATGCGGAATTAAAATTATCTTTAGAATTAATTAGCAACAAGTAACTAATTAACTTATTATTCTAGATGACTAAACATGCAATTCAAGTTTTCCTATGTTTAAATACCGCAAATGTAGTAAGCAATAAAGAACACAGGAATGATCACGAAAAAACCCCAAGAGAGTAAAAACTTCATACACTTTGCCAGTCAAATATCCACTATAAATGATTTTTTAACTTAACTAGACGACGACACGTATTATCTGATTTCCTGACTGCAACTCCTACAACTCTCCTGAATTATGTGCTCATGCACCAATTCCAGCTGCAATTTACAAAGCTCTCCTAGATTTTGCTCTCCTACAACAACTCCAACTTTGTGGAATCGTCTATCTCCTGTGAATACACGAAGAACATTGCTTTCTTCACCAACTGGAACTCTAGTCCCCTTCTCTTGATTTTCAGCAACTCTGACATATATGGATGAAGTGGTAGTTTGGTATTTGGATTGTAAAACTAATGTTTTCCTCATCAAAAGCCAATTATGGAACGAAGGTTGAAGGCAAATATATAAAGAAAATCTCATAGCATATGTTTCTCATAATGTTCAACCTTAGAAAAATCGTTATGTGGCTTTAGAGTATTTATAGGTAGGTTATAGAATGAATGGGCAGGGGAAAAAGCCTTTAAAAAATGAATTAAACTTTTTTCGAATAACATTGTCGCTCGAGCGAGGGCTCAGCGACAGTCGAGCAACATCTTGTCGCTCGAGCGAAGGAGGGGCAATAGTCTAGCGACGGTGTTTCAATTTTTGTAGCTCGAGCCAAACTTTGACGATAGTCTAGCGAAAATCTGCGCCGTTTTCCTTCTCTTCCCATTCTCGAACCCTAGACCTAAAAATCCTACTTTTAACAATTTGCACATTACTCATTGACTTTTTATAACATATCGAATTTAGTCATTTTGTTCACAGAATAACCAATTAAGTAACATCAAATACCTAACAAACTCTTCATTTGACATTCTGTGACAAAACTACAATCTAAGTCAAGGCAGTTTAAAGAAATTGCAGACTCAAAAAATTGACTCAACTTAAAACTATCTTAAACGAATTCTTCATTTCATGTTTCAGTACCTATTTCCTGAAATAGACAACTCAAGTACCCAATGTAAAATGTGTGGAAAACATGATCAATAATAAATATAGTTCAAACAGTTTAAGTGTAAAAATGATTTAAGTAGTTGTAAGTCATAATGTTTATTTTTTAGTTTCATATCATGTGCTAAATCAAGATATAGTATCAATGCAACCCAACATACCAAAACAAAATATTGACACTACTAAAACATCAAAAACTTAATTTAGTTGAACTGATAATATCATATAGTCAAAAGTTTTAGATACATCAAGAATATGAAAACATATACATCATAAAAAATGTATCATCTACTCTCCCCCTATCGTAACTACTTCCCATTTTTGTCACAAAATAACAAGAGAATATCTAAATCTATGCATCATCACCAACATCACCAGAATCAATCCTCTCCTCGGAAACAGCGTTATCATCCTAGTGGCGTCGAATCCAACAAAGCCCATGCTGAATATATCCAACAGCATCTTGAAGCATAGTAAACTCTACGGTGTGTCGATCAACAATAGCTCACAAATGTGTAAGCTCTGCTATCATCCGAGCCAGCTGCTTGATTAGCACAGTCATATGTCCCATAAGTGCAACAAACGGATCTATAGGAGCAGATACAGAAGGTGGAACAGACTCGGTAAGTTGAGGAACCGACTTAGTGGGAGGCGGACCTGAAGTAGATGATAGAATATCAGACAGAGAAGTAGAAGAAAAAGTAAGGAAATTCGAGAGATTAAAAGAAATGAGGTCATCAATCGGATCAGCCGACACAGTCAGATCAATAGGCTGTGCTGGCTAAGAAGAAGCATGTGACCTGCTTTGAGCAATGGTAGTATGGCCAATCGGCAGGAAAACCCACATCGAAACCCCTCGGGAAAACTTATTCCTAGGGCTGTTACTATCCTATAGATCAAACACGCATAAGACAACCATACCCTCATCCCCTGACATGAAAAGCCCGTAAAATTTGTTGGCAAATAAAGGATGGCAAATCAATAGAATCCCCATGCAGCAGGCCGTACAAAAATGAGCCTTCTCCATAGGTAATGAAGAAGTATGAGACACAGGTCAAAGATTCGTGCACACAATGCGCAACAAAATCTGACGATCTGTAGGAAGAGAGCCAGTGTGAATCGCACCGAGACCTCCCTCTAATCAGATAGGTGAAGATAGCGACGAGGTCAGGTGAAAGGTCAGACACAATGACATCGCGCTCAAACAGAATGAGCTATAAAGAGAACTGCGACCCAAATGTATATTGGGCAATCGTAGAGATAAACCTAGACCTACTGAAGGAAGTAGAGGTACTAGGAGCCTGAACAGTAGTACGAGCTCTCTTAAGCGGCATCTGAAACGAGTAAGACCAAAATGTCAATAACGTGATATGATATACCAAACATCCATGATATGCATGAACACACACAAAATGAGGCAAACAAGGAAAATGCAGTGTGCCTGAAAATGAATGCACAACGATACCCCATGATGCCTAGACAAGGTGCGTGTTGTAATGTCTAGACGTAGTTGACGTGAATACATGACGCGTACTGCAGGGACATGACGTCCCCTCATGTGCCCACTCCAAACACGCCCTAACCAAAACACACATGACCATATGTGTCCCGTGTGCAAAATGAAGAACCATAATCACACTACTAACATGACAATCCGAGACACGACAACTCCATCCTCCAAAAACAACCACTCTCAATCCAACCTCAAAGATTAACCCAAGCCTCATGCCAAAACTCATTCAAGACAATAACCACATTCTCAAACATAAAAATCACGCACCATCAACTCAAATTAATGCACCATCCATCAACCAACAATGCAAAAACCAAAAACTAGACTGTAGAACAACCATCGAACCACCAAAATGCACAAAAAATCCAATGTTCGGTGTAAAATTTGTGCAATAATGGATGATACTATATGCAAATGACAAAAACAATGCAATGCATAGCAAAAATCGAAGGAGAAATGACCACAAGTTGAAAAATCCCAAAATACTTGCAAAAATATAAAGAAATCAATTTTACCTTGTAAATTCAATGATATGATGAAATGACAGCACCAAAGTGTTAGTTTGGATGAACAAAGTACTTAGAATGCAGAAATTTGATGTGGGCTAATGAATTTATAGATAAATCAATAGAAAAAATGGGAAAATGCGTAAAAACCCTGAAAATAACGTTAAAATTCAAAACTACGGTATGTCGCTCGAGCGAGAGTCGAGCGATAAGTGAGCGAGCAGCTTCTGCTTCTGACGCTCGAGCGTGGCTCAGCGATAAGCCAGTGAAAACATTGTTGATAAAAATAGCACTGAATTTTTGAAAATAGAGAAAAATAACATTTTTTAAAACAATATATAATTAAACAAAATTTTCTATTCTCAATAATATTCAAATGAAGCAAATTTAAGTCATTGACAACCCGATGAACTCGACCATGCATGTATTCACAAAAAGATCATTATCAGTAGAAACTTTCCAACGTACTTAATCAAGTTCAAAATGGAGTAAAGTGTATGAGTGACTCATACGTGTTAAGTGCCACTATTCTTTCGTGAACATGACTCCAAACCTTAAATTTGTAAGAAAAGACATGTGAGTATCACCATTAAATGAAAATTTTTCTTACTAATGAAAGTCAAACCCAAAGAATTTTAGGACATGAAAACGAGCTCAATTACATAAAAATGTTTTTTTCTCCCTCTGAATTTGAACACATACTTTTTATGTCGTTTTTCTCATATATTGCATTTTATGTACAGACTCTTGTCCATTAAGCTCTATATTAATCCCTATAATGAGTTTTAGGCCGGTTAACCCAAATCAGTTGACCATATGCACCAGGTTATAAAAAACCCCTCAGGCTTAATTGCTTGAGTCAAGTAGGCTTCGAACAAAAGTATAAGATAAACTAAAATTTCCCTTTTTTATTTTATTTTGTTATTAAATAATACAAGGAGATTTATCATGAGCTAAAGTCATCCAAATATAGGTCAATTCATGTTCAAGATCACATTATCAACAGATGACAATCATCCTAAATCTCACACACACGGTTCAGATTCATTCACAAGATCGTGTCGTGTGCTGTGCAAATGGATGCATGAAGAATATTGCATTCTTCACCAATTAGAACTCCAGCCACCTTTTCTTTATCTTCAACAACTCTGACAGATATGGAAGAAATAGTAGTTTGGTATTTGGATTGTGAAACTGATTTTTTCTCACCAAAAGCCAATTATAGAACGAGGGTTGAAGGCAAATATATAAAGAATTTCTCACAGCATATGTTTCTCTAAATGTGCAACCTTAGAAAAATCGTTCTATGGCTTTAGAGTATTTATAAGTAGGTTATAGAATGAATGGGCTAGGGAAAAAATCTTTAAAAATGAGTTAAAATTTTTTCGAATAACACTGTCGCTCGAGCAAGGGCTCAGTGACAGTTGAGTGAGAACTTGTCGTTCGAGTGAAGGAGAGACGATAGTCTAGCGATGACATTTCTATTTTTGTAGCTTGAGCCAAACCTTGGCGACAGTCTAGCAAAAATCCACGTCGTTTTTCCTTCTTCTTCCATTCTCAAACCCTAGACCTAAAAATCATACTTTTTACAATTTGCACAATATTCCTTGACTTTTTAGAACATATCAAACTTAGTCCTTTTGTTCATAGAATAACCAAGTACATAACTTCAAATACCTAACAAAAGTGATCCTAAAACCTATAAGGAAGCAATGACTTCTAGAGATTGCATATTTTGGAAAGAAGCAATAAATAATAAGATGAATTCTATTATTTCAAACAACACTTGGGAAATAATTGATTTATGAAACGGTTCTAAATCCATTGGTTATAAATGGGTGTTTAAAAGGAAATATAATTTTGATGGAACACTCAATACCTATAAAGCTAGATTAGTAGCTAAAGGGTATCGTCAAAAAGAAAGAATATATTACTTTGATACATATGCACCTGTGACTAGAATAACCTCAATAAGGATCTTGTTGCACTAGCATCTATATATGATTTACATGTTCATCATATGAATGTGAAGACAACATTTTTGAGTGGACATCTCGAGAAGGAGGTCTATATGGAATAACCTAAAGGGTTCGTTCTACCGAGAAATGAACATAAAGTTTGCCAATTAATGAAATCCTTATGGATTAAAACAAGCCCCTAAAAAGTGGCACAAGAAATTTGACTTCAAAGTAATGTCAATGATTTTAATCAAAACTCGATAGACAAATGTCTATATACTAAATTTAGTGATAATATAATCACTATAACATGTCTATATGTTGATGATATGTTGATCATTAGCAACAATATAGATGGAATCAAAGAAACGAAAAAGGTTTCTATCCTCCATGTTCAAAATGAAAGATCTTGGACAAGTGGATATTATCCTTGGTAGCAAAATTAAAAGGATAGTGAGGGTTTTATATTGAGCAAATCACATTATGTTGAGAATGTGATAAATAAGTTCAAATATTGAACATTAAAGAAGATAATACCCCATTTGCTCCAAATATCAAATTGATAAAGAACGATTGAAGAGCAGTAGCACAAATAGAATATCCAAGTGCAATTGGAAGTCTTATGTACACTGCACAATGTACATAACCTGATGTAGCGTTTGCTGTGAGTAAATTAAGTAGGTTTACTAGCAGTCCAAGTTCCGAACATTGGAAAGCCATTGGTAAGGTTCTTGGTTATTTAAAGAAAATCAAAAACCTTCAGCTACAATATACAAGATTCCCAAAATCTTGGAATGATATACTAACGTAGGTTGGATATCGAGTACAAGAGAAAATAAATCCACTTCAGACTGGGTATTTACTCTTGGAGGAGGTGTAGTTTCTTGGAAGTCTAAGAAACCAAACTTGCATTACTCACTCAACAATGGAGTCGGAGTTTGTAGCATTGGCCAAAGTTGGAAAAGAGGCTGAGTGGCTAAGAGATTTGTTATATGAAATACCTTTCGATATAAAAGATATTTCATCAATACATATCTTGAGTTATAGTCAAGCTACTCTTGCTCAAGTTTATAATAAAGTATATACACATAAGTCAAAGACACGAGTATGTAAGGAAATTAATCAAGCATAGAATAATTTCTCTTACATTTGTTTAAGTCTAGTGAAAACTTAGTGAATCCATTTACTAAACCTCATACAAGAGAGTTAGTGAGATCAACATCAAGTAGGATGAGGTTGAAACTCCTAAAATAAATTCACCAATGATAGAAACCCTACCAAAATATACTAAACAAGTATGTTTAAGTTCAAGGAGTAATAATAAGTCATTCGATAAGTGGATGATCTCAACACTATTAAAATTATTAAACCATATCATTGAAAATAGTGTTGGTTGTTACTACTGGAGGGATGAGTTATAATTGAAACTCTTAATGAAGTTCAGTACAAAGTACAAGTATCTCTAAAAGTAATAAAGATATTGGAAGAACTTTGCCTATGTGAACTTCGAGGTGGTGCTGCCTCATTAGAAAGTTAGAGTTTTCTCTCTTTAAAAGTTTAAAGCAATATGATAAGTGCAAAGTCTTATTAGCACTTAGCGAGCTAGAGGAACTTCTGAAACTTAACACTTATGTATGTAATTTTGTCGGTATTGTCATAAGGAATAACTAGTTCAAAGTATTCTAGCTACCTGGGATTTCAATAATGCTTTATGATATTTACACTATAGTAAGATTCAAATCGAATGATATCTAATCCTTACGCATGAGTGTTGATATTTGATTATGTGATTTAAACAAGCGTGGGATTGATAGAATTATTGTTCAAAATCAAGAAAAGAAACCATGGATGAATGAATTGTAAAAGAGTAAGAGAAAACCAGGTTGGTACCATAAAAATGGCCTATATCGGCATGCGGTCGCATAGGCAACTGCAGAAAATTCATTGGTCGAAACAGATATAACTGTGCGACCGTTAGGTTGGATTTTTTCGAATTTTATGGTGGTTTTACGGTGAAGCATTGTACCTCTTCCTCTTGTGTTGAAACCAGTTCGTGTAAGAATGGTTGAAAACTATAAATACATGTTAGTTTTCAATCCAAAACACAATTAAAATTCATTCCATTGATCATCCAATTCATTGAAAAAAATCTCATTCTCTTACGTAATCAAATTCTAATAATTTCACTTGTTCTATTTGAAGAATCATCTTTTGCTTTTGGGGTTCTTCATTTAAGGCTTGAAATCCTACAAACTATTTGCCAATTTTAATCCTTAAAAGCATAGAGAAAGAGGCAAATATCGTTTGAGGACAACGATTTCATTTCGTGATCAAGTATTGTTTCGATATCATTTTTTACCTTTTCATCTTCTTATTCTTTTGGTTT
>CAIGRH010187352.1:0-13504 GCA_903798295.1 Fraxinus nigra
CTCAACTAACGGTTGTTTCCTATCTTTCTGCATTACAGTCATTGTTTTATCGGTCATAATTAATCATCAATATTTATAAATTGAAAATATTTGGATACTCATTTTTTTTTTTTTTGTGTATAGATACTTCACGGGATATTTGTGGTGAGATTTTTTTACAGAAACATTTACTGCGTGCTTTTGATATTTTTTTCTTCTACTTTTGGAAGAATTTATTGGGTTGTTTCATCTGTTTAGATGAATAATAGTGTCGAGACTTACGAGATCATGTGAATTATAGCTCAATAGTACATGTTGTTCCCTTTATCCCCTTTTGAGCAGTAATATTCAATTCAGTGCGTGAACTTTTGTTTTTAGGTTATTCTAGTTTCTTCATTTTCTAATAGTTTTCCAACAAGACAATCCTTCTCTTGATTGATGTACTATTGAATATTTGACGCGCAAATTAAACAAAGAAGGGGATTACAAATATTTCCTTAAGAGTTTAATCCACTAGTATCCGAACATGAATGGAATGAGTTGTGGAATGTAATCCTTATTTTAAGGTTTCGAAAAAGATGACAGTAAAAAAATAGTAGAAATCAGAAACAAGAAAATGATTCAATTCCCTTCCATCTGTTAACGAGGGAATGAATAAAAGTTTTTAGATTTTGGCAATGCAAAATAGGTTGAACTGAAAATGAAGATGTGAACCTTCTCTTTTCATTTCGAACATTTAAACGTTTGAGTTCCAATTCTATGCTTGCAACCTCAGTAATTGTTTATCCAGGTCAACATCATGCTTAACTTTTCTTTTATATGCCTGTTATAGGGTTGCAACATGATCGGGTCTTTTATCACCTGGGGACTTGTGTATGTGCTATCTCCAGTTTCTGGTTCATAAATTTTTGAACTCCTATTCATTGTTATTGCACGAGTTTCATGTTCTATGCACTTGTTGTTGGTGCAGGATGGTTTTTGGTTATGCTTATCCTGCATACGAATGCTATAAAACTGTTGAAATGAATAAGCCTGACATTGAGCAACTTCGGTTTTGGTGCCAGTATTGGTATTTTTCGTGTTTGTATTTGTATGTGTATTTGTCCTTTGACAAACTTTGGCTGCTAGTTTTAGCAGTAAATTTATCTTCAACTTTTCAGGATCTTAGTTGCTATATTGACTGTTTGTGAGAGGATTGGTGACTTGTTTATTTCATGGTAAAACATTTTAAAGCTGATAACTTAGAAATTTTTTGATCAATCTTGATTTCTTTGTCTAACTTTGATGTTTCTTTGATTGTCTGTGAAGGGTTCCAATGTACAATGAAGCTAAATTGGCCTTTTTTCTATATTTGTGGTTTCCAAAAACCAAGGTCAGCAATTACCTTTTGGAATGTATATGAAGTTTTTGAGAGTTCCATTGTCATATCTTGTGATTCTGTATTCTCTTCTACTTCAATGATTTCAGGGAACAACATATGTTTATGACACCTTCTTTAGACCCTATGTTGCGAAACACGAGACGGATATTGATCGTAATTTGTTAGAACTGAGAACAAGAGCTGGAGATATGGCAGTTTTGTACTGGCAAAAGATTGCAAGCTATGGCCAGACTAGAATGTTTGATATTTTGCAATATATTGCTTCACAATCAACGCCTCCTCGTCGTGCTCAGGTATGTGGTCTCATCTCAAGCTTATAATGTTCTTATCTCTGCATTTGGCCCTCCTGTATTCTACAATGATGTGTGTATTTTATAAATTCCTGGCAACTGGGTGCTTTGATTCTTTACTTATGTTAGAATTCAGGTGCCTTTTGGCTTAAGATGAGATACAAGTGGATAATGATATGTCATACTCTTGATAAGTTTTTTAATTCTACATTTGGGATCAAATCACGTTTTGCCCCATATTGTCATAATCTAGCTTTATGGTGTGAATGACTCGTGAGTACAATGTGCCTAGACCTTTTAAAGAAAATGCTTCTCCTTCCTTTCTCTAGTTTCATTCTTATTAATAAGAAGAGGGTGGCAAGACTTTTAGGGTCAAACATAAATTGGACTGCCAATCACAAAGCAATGAATTGGTATTCTGGTGTTTAAATTTGTTTTATTATTTAACTGAAATTTTTATGTCATAACTTGTATATTTCAATGAATTTACTTTAGAAGAACTTGCTTCCGATTTCCAGTGACATCTGGCCAGTGATATGGAATTTATGTTTCCTTATACTTGGTTTTTCTTATGTTAATTCATTAAAGAGTTCCAATCCAGTCACTACAATGGTTTACCAGCAGATGGCTTGGACTACGACAACCCTTTTCACGGCGTTGAATCTGAAATCTTTTTCATTTTCATCTTAAAAATTAATTTTGGGTCATTGAACCTTTTAAACTTGACTTTTATAATCACTTTCAATTGCTTCTGAAATCATTTTCCCATTAAAATACTGCTTATTTTCACATTGCAGCAGCAACAGCAAGGACCTGGAGTCCACCGATCTTCTGCCCCAACAAATCAGAGATCAACTGCAAAAACTCAGCCCCAAAGTGAACAACCCCCCTCTCCCACATCTAGTACATCTTCAAGTCAGCACCAAGAAAATGTGGCAGAAGAGGATGGGCCTTCAGAATCTTTGAAAGCAGCTCTGCCTACCTCAGTCTTGAATGCACAGAAAATAACACCAGCACAAGCAGAAGAAGCACAAGCCTATGTCCATGTCGAGAGCACCAAAACTTTGACCGCTACTGAGGAGCAAGTGATGCTGACTGATTCAGTACCTCCCTCAGCAAATGAAACTGCTCAACCTCCTCCACAAGACGTGGTCATGGAAGAAGCTGTACGAGTGACACGGGCAAGGTCAAGGAGAGCAGCACGTGGTGGATCAAATTGTTGAATCGCAACTGCCACTAGGTGAAATGCTTATTGGTTGTTGGTATTAATGTACATTAGTCCTTTTGATTTGTGATAGTGTCATTGCTTGTAGACGATAAAACAATTTCAAATATCTGACATCTCTTCTATAGAAGATTTCTTTTTCTTTTTTTTTTTTTTGACATCCACGAGGTTTTGATCAATCAAAAGGTTGTCACTACAGTGTTTTCCACAATGTTGGTTGAACTCGGGCTCGGCGTCACAAGTAATTATTATCATTGTCACAAGAAAATTCTTCAGATTTTAGTAAGGAAATTTTCAAGGATTCGTCACCAAGAACATTCCATAGTTTATTGTACATTGTTATGCAAGATTTTTATCATTTAATGATATCACGTAAATTGTTGGAAACTTGTAGCCTATGGCTAACCTTATAACAAAAGTTCTAGGCTATGTTTGATAGCTCTTTTTTTCATGGAAAATAAAAAACAATTTCTATTTTTCCATGGAAATGGTTATTGATGGGTTTTGTTTGCCACGGAAAACTAATTCCACCCATCCCCCTACACGTGCACCAATTGAAGGAAATGAAGGAACCATGGTTTCCAGGTTTTTTTTATTTTTTTTTTTATTCTTTGTTGGCAATGGACACAAATTTTATCACCAATTGTGGAAAAAAAATTCTTTTAATGGACAATTTTTATAAAAAATAAAGTCAAACGAATATCAAAAGATCCAAAATTTAAATATTTTTCATGTGGAAAATTATTCCAATCAAACACAATTAATTGGCAATTCCTAGAAAAATAATTCTAGGCAATTCAATTCCTGGAATTCATTTTCTTTCCACCCAAATTTCACTCTTACAATCAAACGGACCCTAAAAGAAAGTCACATTAAACTACCACGTTACAAAAGATTTTCTTTTTAAAGAAATTTAATTCTGAACTTTTAGAGCATTTCTATTGGTGGATTAAAATTGACATTTCCAAAATCATTTTTACATCCTCATTTATATCTCGGTGAATCTAAATTCAAATTTTTCTCTAATGAAAAGATCCAAGGGTAAAACCTTGTGCTCAATGACCGGGGCACATACAGGGGCGCCAAGTGGCGCACCCTATTGGAGGAGGGCGGCTGTAGCAGCCCCTTTTTGTGCCCTGGTCATTGAGCAAGGACACAAAGCACAGCTTAAGATCTAACTTTACTTTTTGCCTTCTATCCTTTTTTTTTGTTTTTACATTTCTTTTGTTGAAAAATGCAATTTGCATTGCCTTTGCATCTCTTCATCGGATAGGTTTCGATCACTTTGAAAATCTAAATCACAATTTTATGCCTATGTTTGGTGGAGAGATTAATCAAATTTTTAGTAGATTTTGATAAAAACTGATGAAATGAGTGGTTGAAAAGTTCTGAATCCCATAAAATATGTGGTTAAAATTAACTGTTAATTTTGACTTGGATTTTAATCCAAACCAAACAAACAGGGGATATCTATTTTATATCATGATTGGAGATGGCTCATGTCTCAAGTTCATAATGAAATGACTTGTGTTTCTCATCTCTCTCGTTCTGTGTATAGACTCGTGTACTTTTTGGTGTTGGAATCACCATACGTGACATGGTGAATTGGAGTTCACAACAACCAAAACTGCTCAAAAATCGGTGCTTAATAGTTACATAACCTGATAACCCGCGTATGTGAAATTCCGTATTTCTTCTTCAGTTTTAAATATGACGTGTTTTCATGGTAACCGCATGGTAATGTCTTTATAATTTTGACAATAGGGGCATGTTCGGGCCGAATTAAAATCTGATTTTAATTTAAGTCAAAATCAAACAATTCATATCAACTATATCTTTCATGAGTTCCATATCTTTTCAACAACACATTTTAAAAACTTCTATCACAATCTTTCTAAAAATTTGATTTTAATTCATACCAAACACCCTCTAAGTCTTCCCTAATAAATCTCATAACTAATTATCTCGAAATCAACAAAAAAATAAAAAAAAATTTAAAACTTTATACCAAGGTTTATAATTTTGACTGCAATAGTGTATTGAATTAGCTTGTGAAAAGTGCACGTTCTATTTCATATGCAACTACATATTAAGGGTGTGTTTGAGCCATATTATTTTGGAAGAATGTATTCTGAAATAGTGATTGATGGAGAATGTATGATTGAAAAAGAAGAAAAATTATTGATGTGAAGAAAAATATTATTTTATTGAAGAATGTATGGTTGAAAATGAGTAGAAGAATGAAAATGAAAAATTTTAATGTATACCAAACATGAGCTAAACATTTATTGCAATAACAATAAGACATTGGAAGATGCAATTTGGGCACTTTTCCTTTTGTTTCCTTTTGTCTCTATGGATGCCTTTCTTAGTGCTTACATATCAACAATGAGAACCCTCCAAAATAGGGAGTGATCCAATATAACCACTCCACTAGAATAAATGGAAATGGTTTCGTTATTGAAGAAGACCGATTTTACAATTATAATGAAAATTTACATGTCTAACTTTTATTTTCATATCTTTTCGTATTGCATGGCTTTCTTTTCTTTCTTTTGGAAAAGTGGCATGCATTGATTGAGATCTTAATAGTTGAACGATACAACTCACTCTTAGAGTCATCGCTTGCCGGTCCAAGGGATTGCTCGTGTCTAATCTGGATTAAAAACATATCAAATCGAGTTGATTCGATACATTTGCACATCTTTAATAACCATAAAACTAAAACTCTAGACACTAAGGCCGTATTGAACCAACTCAATCTTAGTTTAGGAGTAGCATAAGTTTGATAATTGGTAAATAAGACAAAGGCATCATGTTTATTAATTACTAACTACAATTTAATGGAATCATTAATAAAGTCCCCACTATACTTCTACTTCATCTTGGATCCCTCATTCCCTCCCCAGTTTCCATTAAAGAAAGAACTTCTCAAATCTCTCTCTCTCTACATTTGTGTTTGTCCTATGAAAGTGAAAACTTCTTTAGCAGAACTTGTCTTCCATTTCATTGCACTCCTTTTCATGGCACTTCTCATGCCAATGGATAACCAAAAACAACCATCCAAACACAAGAAAAAGCAGCCAAATCCTTCTTCGTCTTCTTCTTCTTCTTCTTCTTCATGGGCCCAAATGAAGAGCATTTTAAGCTGCAAGCAAATCCTAGATTCGAAAATCCATGATCCTTCCTCCAAGAACCTCCCTACAATTTCCAAACTGGGAAGTTCGTGCAGTTCCATCTGCACATTCAGGGATGTTGTTCATGGAAACACTAGGGTTGTTCATAGAGCTGATAACTCGCCGGAGGGAAGCAGTTTAGGCCAGAAATCTAGTCTGACCAAGAAAAGTAGCCATGGAAATGGAAATGGAAACGGAAATGGATCCTCTTCTTCTAGGTCGATTTATTCTTCTAATTCTGTGAAAACTACATGTAATATGGGCTCATCTAGAGGCATGCAATTAAGGAGGCTTTCAGGGTGTTATGAATGTCGTGCCATTGTTGATCCTACCAGGTAATCACTGTTTTGACTTGAATCTTTTTTTGGTACTGTGTGAGAGAGAAAGACTTGACTGTCTGTAAAAACTAACTTATAGATTGTAGAAAAAGTTAATTTTTCCTTGGTCAATCTTGGAAATAAATAAATTGTTTTTTTTTACATATAGGTATCCATTGCCAAGGACAACTATATGTGCTTGCTCTGAATGTGGAGAGGTCTTCCCAAAAATTGAAAGCATGGAACATCATCAAATGGTTAAGCATGCAGGTACGTCCCCTTTACTAATTTTTTTTTACAAAATTTAACATCTACTCGTAATACTTTTAGTACGCTATGATTGGTTCATACTACCGATCAAATTTTGTTACACGATTCTTTTCTTTAATTACGTTGAGTCGTGTTGAATCTAATACATCAAAAAATGTCGTACCCATATTTCATATTTAAATTTCTATGAATAAATACTTTTTCTTTTTTAAATACAAAAGAAAAATAATTTGAAAATTTTGATGTTTGAAATTGGTAGTGCAGGCAAAACGGCATTATGCTTCAATTTAATATAAGATTTCTTGTCTTTCTTTCTCACTTCATGAAATCTAGGAAAAAAAAAATAAAACATTAAAAGGTATGTCTTTTATCTGTCTACAATTACATTGCATATTAGGTACCCCACCGACAAAAAGATAACCAGATTATGAGCCCGTTTGGTAGAGATTAAAATCTAAATTAAAATTGAAAAACTAACCGTTATTGTTGACTTTTATTAGACGAGTGGAACCCAATAACGACTATATTTTCAATTTTAATTGGATTTTAATCGGTACCAAACAGGCTCTATATCTATATCATTTTCTTGTAAATCACTCCTTAATATAATAAAGATTAATTTTGTAACTTCATTGATAATAGTTTGATGATTATTTTTGTTGAGAATTTTATAGTGTCTGAGCTGGCCCCGGATGATTCAAGCCGCAACATAGTTCAGATAATCTTCAAATCAAGTTGGCTCAAAAAGGACAATCCAATATGCAAGATCGAACGGATCCTAAAGGTTCACAATACACGACGTACGGTCCAAAGGTTTGAAGACTATAGGGATGCGGTCAAGATCCGTGCCAATAACAATGCCAAGAAAAATGCTAGGTGTGCTGCTGATGGGAACGAGTTGTTGAGGTTTTACTGCGTCACATTAAATTGTTCGCTTGGTGCACGTGGCTCTTCTAGCTTGTGTGGCTTTTTGCCAGGTTGTGGCGTCTGCACTATTATTAGACATGGCTTTCAAAGTAGCAAAGTGAATGGCGTTCGGACGACTGCTAGCAGTGGTAGAGCCCACGATTGCCTTGGCTGCAAAGATGCACGTCGAGCAATGTTGGTGTGTCGTGTTATTGCTGGGAGGGTGAAACATGCTACGGATGTTGTGACAACTGAAGAAGAGGAAGGAGTTGGCTTGTCAAATGGTGGTTCATACGATTCCGTAGCTGGCTATGGTGGGATCTACTCGAATCTCGAGGAATTGTATGTGTTTAATCCAAGGGCTATTTTACCATGCTTTGTGGTGATTTACAAAGCACTTGAATCTTAGTAATATTTTGTGTTCTTTAGAAAAATCCAGGGTTGGCTAAGTCAGATGCTTGTCCATTTATTTTTGTCTTTGTCTATATATTATTAACATAAACATTTTGTTTTTATGGGGGAAGAAAAGAAGATGGTGTGTATGGTACAACTACTTCAGTTGTAATTAAAATTTTCTTTATTTCTCTCTTTTCTTCCTAATAAATATTTTGAGTTCTTTAGAAAAAACCTGAAAAGTTCGTGGCATCTCGGTGGCTGCCTTTCCTTACTCGTAGGTTTGAGTGCAGTTACATGATCGGGATAACGACGCTTCCCATGCTACGAAGAATGATTTTTTTTTATTTTTTGGAAGAAGTAGAGTAAAAACCACATTCCTATATAAACGCCTTGATAAAGTTAGCTCGCTAGTATGCAAAGTCTAAAAAAATTAACCACGTTTGCTTCTACTTGAAAAACTGCTTTTCTTGACTGAATGTTTCACATCTCATTTAATACGAACTGAAGTTGAAGGACAGACGTTTTCCAGTGCATCAAATTTTTGAATTTGGATGAAATTTCAGCATTGGTAGCAGTTGCTCAACTTAAATGAGGGTCGATTGAATTGAAATAACTTTACTGAAATGAGTTATTTCTTGGGGCCATCAACAATTGACAACTCACAAATTATTACACCCAATGTCAATTTACTACAATAAATTGCTGAGGGGACCTTAGGGCTTTTGTGCCTTGTTTTTTTTTTAAAAAAAAGTTGAACCCCAACCTTAAGGGTCCTACCGTCCCGCTCCCAGAGCATCGTGAATGAGATAAATCGCGGGATGTGCATCAACAAATCAAGGTATAAAAGTTGTCATACTGATGCCCACAAATAGTCCAATTTCAAATATTGTCAGAAGCATAAATCGAACTTTCACACTGCAGCTGTCAACTTAGTTGAAAGCACCTCACTCATGTCATTTGCATTACTGAGCTATGCCTTAGGGGCATTTGTGGCTCGTTTAGTTCGTATTATTTGACAGTATAATAGGAAAAAGTTGATTTTCGCATTTATTATCATTATTATAAGTTTATAATATTGTAAAGTCTATATTATTAAAAAGACAATTTGATAAATTTTATCAACGACCAAGACTTCTAATAAACAAAATCTACAAATCAATTTATTGGGGTTATAAAAGAATTTAAAAAATCCTTCAACATCGGGCTAAATGCACTGGTTAAACTGATGAACATGTATGAAATGACCTATAATAATAATAATAATAATAATAATAATAATAATAATAATAATAATAATAATAATTAAATTCGATGATCAACTTAAAATAAAGTTTGAAATTAAAAAAATAAGCTCGACATTTAGTAGGGTCAAATAAAATAAATTTACATAATTACAACGTTCGATCGAATTTTAAAAAAATGTTCTAGGTCTAGGCTATGTGTGCTTAAATATTGCTAATTTTTTTTCCAATAATAAAATATTATTTAATATGCAATAGCAGTCAATAAATACAATATATCACTGAATAATTTGCACCTAGAAAAGGATGAAAACGATAATTTAACAATTTCATGACACAATTCTTGCTGTCTTCCATCTAATCTCACTTAAATTAATTTCAGCTGAGATTCTGTGTGATTTTTAAACATTGAACCGTTGACCGGTTCATGGGTTTGTTATTTTTCTTTGGTAAGAAAATTATAAAAAATATATATATATATATATTGAATTGTTTGGGATTTCATACCTAGCACATGAAAGATAACTAATAGTTTATTATCGTAAATTTTTATGTAGTATATCCATACATCATGCGTTATAATTTATTAACTTGCATCTTCGAAAAGAAAAATAATATCGATTCAAATAGAATTATGAATAAAAATAAATTCGAGTAGAGTGATGAATAAAGTTTTTCCAGTAAAAAATAAAACATGGTAGAAAAGTTAGGTATTATCATAAAGAACTATTGTATAATTGAAAGGGAAAAAATCATCATTAAATATAATAAAGTCACAATTATACAATTAATGGTCACAAATATATAATTATATGTCACAATTTATTTATTGGTTACATATTATTAAATTAATTATTTACAATTTAATTGTCGATCACAGATTTTTAAATTGGTTGTTCACATATTATTTTTGAGTCACATATTATTAAATTTTCAGGCCCCAATTGAGTAACTGGTCACAGATTACCAAATATTTGGTCACGTACCATCAAATAGTAGGTCACATGTCACCAACACTACCACCATTGTCACTACAGCCACTTGCAACCACCCTCACCCGTACCACCGTCCCAGCACTACAACACTACCACAACAAAGCCAATGCCAACAAATCACCACACCACCGCCGCCATCACTACCGCCACTGCCATTTTTGCAACACCAACATCACCACGCCAGAACAACAACACCATCGCACACACTACAACACCACCCAAACCACCACAGATCAGCCTAAACCACCAACAAACATATCCGCTAATACAACCACACACCAACAATAGATCTACCCAACGCCCACAAACCAATCACCAACACAGTCGACCCTACACTCACAAACCATCCACCAATACTTGTAAAAATCATGAGAATAAATCATCAATCATTTTTCAAATTAAATAATTAAAAAGGCGAGGAACTTGATTCATCGGCGACGTAAGAACCAGAAGGTTCTTCAGCCACGGGACCAGGGGCAACGCCACCACTACTCAAAAGCTCCATCATGGCACGATGATTCTCGGTCTTTTGTTTCTCACAAAGACGAGGTAGAAATACTCCTTCTCTGACAACTAGGTTAAAATAAAGGTCAACAATATTTGGGTAATGTGAACAGCAGCAGCACCTCGACGCTGGTAGGGAATGGAAGGGGAGGGAGAGGGGATGGAAGAAGGGAGGAGAAGTAGGTACAGGTGACGGGCGGTGGAGGCTCGGTGCTGCTGCCAGCGCCGTGACGTTGCTGTGAACGGCAACAACGCCTCGATGCAGCTAGGAAGGGGAAGGGGAAGGAAGAGGCGGCGGGCAGTGGAGGCCGCTGGCGGTGGAGAGAAATGGATTATTTTAGGGTTTGGATAGATTTAGAGTTTGATATATAAAATAAAATACATAATTTTTGAATAATTAAATTTTCAACCTGATTTTTGAATTGGTGTAAACTATACACTTGATTTTTTGTAATTTCCCTTATTGAAATATAAATGGACTGAGCCCACAAATTGTTGCATTCGTTAGCTCAAGCACAAATTGAATTGTGGAAATTACATGAAGGAGTACTTTTAAAGATTGTATTTCAAAAATCAGAATTATAATTTTTATATACAAGAATCAGATAATAATAATTTTTAATATTAAATAATAATATTATAAACTTCAAGTAATTTTATACCCACACCCCCAACTCCTAATATTCATTTTCTTGCTCCTTATCAATCCATTCTTTCCTACTCTACCTCTCTATTTACCTTATTGTCATTGCCTGCAAAGATGCCAAAGAAAACATAGCGGTGATGCAGCGTCTTACGAGCGACCGTAACTCCTACCACTGTATCTCTATAAGCTGGAGNGGGAAGAAATTGTGGAAAATTATATGGAGGCCTACTTTTGAAGGTTGCATTTTATAAAACAAAATTATAGTTTATATATACAAAAATCAGATGATAATACAATATTTTTAATATTATAAAATTCAATTAATTATACACCCACACCCACACCCACACCCACATATTTATTTCATTCCCCATTTTCAATCAATTCTCTATCTATTTCTACTCTTACCTCTTCTTCTCTCTACCTCACCAAGCACCACCGTCAGCAACGATTTGTGCGCCTATCACCCTCACCATAGATCAAGCAATACGCCGCTGCAACGACAACTTCATCCCAGCAGTGATATGCGATTCGTCATCACAACAACGCACCTTATAGTTGAGGCGGTGTAATGGTGCTGGTGGTGCTAGTGGGATGTGTTGCGT
Source organism: Fraxinus nigra (assembly GCA_903798295.1). NCBI lineage: Eukaryota > Viridiplantae > Streptophyta > Magnoliopsida > Lamiales > Oleaceae > Fraxinus > Fraxinus nigra. Next base: position 11,932 of record CAIGRH010187352.1, read on the forward strand.
TATGTGGTTGTGTTGGTGGTGGTGAGTCTATATAGCGTTATGTTGTTAGTCTATCTTTAGGGATGACAAAAAAACTCATCGACTCGGACGGCTGACGGCTCGGGCTAGGTTACATCGAGCCGAAGCTCGGGCAGAGCCCCATTTTGGGGCGCGGCTCTAGCCGGCCCATAAAAAAATTATTTTTTTTGAAAAGGCAGCCTTTATAAAAAAAATCAAGCCGGCTCGGGCCGAGCCTCATTTTTTTGGTCGGGCTTTTGCTCAGCTCAGCTCTGCTTGGGCTAAAAAAAGCTCGAGCCGAACCCGAGTTTCGAGTTTCAGCTCGTGACTTGGCTAGGCTCGTTGACATGACTATCTGTGTTCGGCTCGGTACGTCCGTGTTGAGCTGTGCTCGTGGGTGGTGACGTTGTCATGGGGCAGAGGCGCCTCTCGCAGTGAATGGTAGTGGTGGTGGTTTACATGTTTTGGTGGCGAAGGTGGATCTGGCAATGGAAGTGGATTTTGTTGCGTCAACAGTGGATCTGACGATGGCATTGTTGGATCTAGTGGTGGTGGCGACGGCGTTGATTTTGTTGATACAGGCGGTGGTGATGATAGTTTTTGTTGACACATCGTGGTGGAGGTGCTCGGTAGGAGATTTGAGAATTTTTTTGGTAAGGGTTGTGGTAGTCGTGAATGAAGTGGGATGGGGTGGGATGTGGTGGGGTGAGCAATTATTTGTTGATTTTAACCAATAAATTGGTTAATATGCGGCCTAAATAATTTGTGATCAATTATTTGGTAGATTGTGACCAATAAATTGGTTAATTTGTTATCAATAAATAACATCTTACATATAAAATGTGATTGTGACTCACAATTTATTAATTTGTGATCGAGAAATTACTTGTAACCAATTCATTTGATAATATGTGACCGTTAACTAAGTTGTAACTTAATGTTTGTGATTTTGTGATCATTAAATAAATTGTGACATATAAATTTTTGATTTGTGATCGAGAATATTTTGAGACTTTAAAAAAAAATTTAGCTGCGACTCAAATAATTTGTGATCAATTAATTCAATAATTGTAACCAAAGTGTATAGAATTGTGACATTAATATTTTTAATTAATTATTACATAAATAAAATGTAATCAATATCTGATTTTTGAAATTTTAAATCTTGTTTCCTAGTTTTGAAATAAATAATACTTAATCTCTTACTTATAAAATTTTCTCAATTGAATTTTACGGACCCACGCCTAATTTCTTGTATTCTACATCTATTTTCCTTTTTAATTTTTAATTTTTAATTTTATTTATTTATTTTATTTTATTTTTGGAGGAAAGCAATATTTTCGTATTGACTTAGATTTAAAACTTACATGTAAGGTTGCTAGTGGGTTTCATATTGAGCTTTAATTTCGTTGTTAGCTAGATTTCTTAAGCGACATTTGACTATTACTATAAAACTTTGAAGTATATCAAACTAGACATAACAATTAGAATTAGGGTTCGTTTGATTGGCGGAGTTTTTCATGGAAGTAGGAAAATAGTTTCCTACTTTTACTTTTTGATTGTTTGATATGCGAAA
>CAIGRH010187377.1:0-24804 GCA_903798295.1 Fraxinus nigra
ACAATGTTCAATTTTTTTTTTAACTAGGCGGGGCACCCTCGCCCTGCCCTGTCCCGCCAACCCGTCGGGGCGGGGCAGGTTTTTTTCCATTTCTACCAATGAATCTCAAGTTATGATGTAAACGTTGAATTGAGTTTTATAGACATTGGCGGATGAGTGAAATTGTTACCAACAACTAAGTCCAAAAGCTCGATTCGAAAATAATATAGACCGTTGGAAGTAGATTAAAAAATTAATATTACTCATGGCCTATAAATATTTACCTATTAAATGACTTTGAATCTTGACCAATTTAACTCTATTATTGGTCTAACTAAAGCTTAACCCACTCCTACTTATTTGTTGCCTTTACCCTAGCCGTTAGTGTGTGATTTGTGTATGAAAGTGGGAAAACGTGGTTGCTCCTTTGCTGAAAATCGACTTCCATAGTTGAGAAAAAATCGGTGTCTCCATTTTGTGTATTTTGATCCCTTCTTTTACTTCATTACATCAGGCAATTTGTTGTTGACACTTTTTTTCTAACATTTTGGTATTGTTAGTTTTATGTTTCAGGTTATACAGTGGAACCTAGACGGATTTATTTTTCGCGCGTTCGGGATTCGATAGTGGTTGATTGATTTCTATGATTGCTTGAGACTTTTAGAACGAATAGTGGTGGTCCTAAAGTGATAAATTCACATCTCTCGTTATTTACGGACTTGGATTGATCCACTATGATATATTGGCTTATCCCAATTTAAATTTTAGAATTAGAGCACTATCGTGTGTGGTGACATTAGAATTGGGGCTACCATGTAGGTTAACCATTACTTGTGCTCAGAATCTAGAAAATATTTGTTCTGTTAGAAGTGTTGAATTTGATTGTAAGTTGGTAATGTTTTTGTGCTTTAATTATCGTTAGTCACTGTATGAGACTGCATTGTGTGAGAATTTAAATTTTTTGTTGACATACATGCGTGTTGTATTGATTATTCTATTAAAACACCTAAACTTATATTTGAATATTCTCTTGATACGATCTCGAGTCTGGGAATCTAGAATGACCTATATGTGCACTATAGTTGTTTTGTTTTTTCAAAATGTTTTCACATTTAGAAGTTGGAATTTTCAATGGAAAATGAGATTTTTTGATTTGGCAACAAAAGATAAAAGGGATTTTGGTTCAACAAAAAATTTCAAAAGCGATATGATGAACTTGCTTACACTTCAATTATTTTATACATATTTGATACTATTTTAAGAAAAGTTGGTGAACTTGATACTACAAAAGAATGTTGAAAAAAGTTGGAAGACATATATTTACTCAAGTGTACTCTTATTAAATTGTACTTGCTTGAAATTCTACAAAAGAACTTTGGAAAAAGTTAAAGGATTTATATTTGCTCAAATCTACTCTTAATAAATTGTACTTGCTTGAAAGATTTTTCAATTTTAAAATAAATCCTTCAAATGATCTTGATGATAATCTGAATATCTTTTGCAAACTTGTTCAAGATATCGTTAATTGTGATGAGAATGTGTCTAAAACTTATAAAACCATCATTTTACTTAATTCTGTGTCTAATTCATATAGAGAGGTTAAGAATGCGATTAAATATGGTAAAGACACCTTAACACCCCAGATTGTCATTGATCTCTTAAAACTAAAGAGATGAAGATTAATGTTGAAAAATAGGATAAGCGGAGTAGTGAGTTACATATGATGATGAGTAGAATACTGTTTAAGCAGATGAATTTAGGTAGATTTGAAGACAGTAGTGGTCGAGTAGTGACTAAAGTGATGAAAGTGGTAAGAAGAAAGGCAAGGGGTGTAACAAGTTTAGTCGTAAGAGGTGTTACAGCTGTAGAAGTCTGGACACTTTGTGAGAGACCATTCCAAGAAGAAGACTAAGCAGAAGGGTAAGATAAAAGGTGAGATGAATGTGGCTATAGGGTCGAGTGATGACCCATTGTGAGGTTTATTGAGAGTAAACCTAGTTACGACATGTGTGTGATTGATTAATTATGTTGCATGATTATATGTTGCATTTCAATGTGTTTGATATGTGTATTTCCATGAATTTGATAGCAATATAATTACTTGGTGTAATTGTTTGCATGCATAGTGAGTTATAATGCATTAGCAATGTGTTGTATATCTATTGGTAATGTGGAGTATAGATGTCTAGAGATATTTTGGTGGTTTGTACTGGGGATGTGGAGTACGATATTTGGATCACGAGTAGAGAGATGAGTCAAAATTCTTTATATGTGAAGACCCTGATCATGTGGAGTTTAGAGAGTCAATTCTATTACTTCTGTTAAGTGGATGACTATTATTTACTTAGGTTGCGAAAAGTAATGTAGTGATAGAAGATTATCTTGAGGATTTAGAATCTATAGAAGTTTACCAGTTAGACATGAGTTGAGTAATTAATCTAGTGATTAGGGTGGGCGATGCGATGAGATATGTGTTCTTGAGGCGTGAGCAATACGGAATGAGATATGATAAGTGTGGTGAGATCTTTTCGTATGGTCATTTATGCATGTGTTTTGACCATTTGTTGATTAACTTGGTATTAATTTGTTGTTCTGTATGAACGTATCTGTTGAAAAGATCTATATGTTATCCTATGTTATATTTTCATCGTATGAGTATTTGCTCTTGATTGATTATTGTGATTGTTTGCTTTTATTTTGGTATTGTTGACCTTAGCTCTAGAGAGTACATGGAGCAGGTATGATATGTGTTTTGGGTTCGAAACACAATGTAAGGTCTGTAATTTCAATTTTACTGGTCGTCTTGATTATACAAGCATTAACTTTGTGTTTTGATTGCTTATAGGTTGATTGTGTATCAAGGTGTAGATTTGATGGATTTTGATACCCAATGAATCCCAAGTTATGATGTAAACATTGGATTGAATTTTATAGGTATTGGCCGATGAGTGAAATAGTTCAACAACAAATCTAAAGGCTCCAACTAAAATCTAACCTATCCCTATTTATTTGTTGCCTTTACCTTAGTTGTTAGTGTGTGATTTGTGTATGAAAGTGGGAAAAACGTGGTTGCTCCTTTGCTGAAAATGGACTGCCATAGTTGAGAGAACACCGGTGTCTTCATCTTGTGTATTTTGATCCATTCTCTTGCCTTCTTACGTTGTTTTTCCTATGTCTTTGTAGTCTACAAATCATCACCGTTATCTTGTCCCTTATGGATGAGATTGAGAAAAATCGAGGTAAATATTGGTTGTGAATTGAAGCCGTTTGGATTGGTTGATTAGTGGAGAAAATGTAACATGAAATTGAGCCTGGAAAACACATTTTTGAAAATCCTTGGAGCGAGCTTCCGCGACATTAAAGAATTTTCTTCTTTTGGACAATTTGGTTGTTTTATTCAGACATCATGTGCCTGTCGCATAGACACTTAGTCCACGTTTGGTATAAACTAAAATTAGATTTTTATTAAAATCAAAATTAACAATTAATTTTAATAACATATTTAATATGACTCGCAACTTTTAACTACATATTTTATTAACTTTTATCAAAATCTGTTAAAAATCTTATTTTAATCACCACTAAATAGTGACTTAATGTCTAAATTCTATTAGATAGGACACATGCTATTAAAATATTGAGGACATGAATACCACAAATCAAAGGTTGAAAAAATAACTACTACACCTTATCAAAGGTTTGGAACCTCCTTTCCTCGCTCAACTTCAAAACTAACTTGAAATAAGAATAGAATATACTTTTATATCAGCCTTCGCTTTGAAAAAAAATTAAAAGCGATTTAATTTATATAGATAGAAATGATGGCGTATTAAGTTTCGATGGAGGTTGGTTAGAGGAACTAGTTCGTCTGCCGGCCAAGTATGTCCAAAGCAAGTATAGTGGAGTGATTAGTGGATTCATCGAATTTTATAATCGAAAATGAAGATTAACTTTTTATAAATAATTTGTTAATGAAAATGTTAAGAGATAAAACCCCACATCGAATAATGATGAAAATATATACCAATTTATAAGAGTTTCAACTACTCCTCTTAATAATGTTGATTTTTTTATATGAAACTCCAAATTTTAAAATGGTATCGGAGTCCGTTTAGCTCCAATGAGCAATTCGATCATTTTAAGACTAAAAAAAATTGAGTACACAGATTTCAATATTGGTCTGTTCAAACGAGTCATCATCTTGTAGGACATGTTAATGAATAAAATCCTATATCGAATAAAGATGAAAATATAGATCAATTTATATCGAATAAAGATAAAAATATAGAACAATTTATAAGAGTTGAGTCTACTCCTTTTAATAAGTTAATAAGATTGAGCCCTTGTTTGAACCATATTAAAATTCTCATTCTTCTACTTATTTTCATCCACACATTCTTCAATAAAATAATATTTTTCATCACATTAATAATTTTTTTTTAAATCATACATTCTTCATTAATCTAATATTTCAAAATACTTTCTTACAAAATAACGTGGCTCAAACATGCCCAGACATTTTAAGATGATATCAAATCTTAACCGAAAACGTGTTCTAATTGCAGTTTGCCATCTTCCTTGGTCACCTGGTCAACAGCCGAAACAACTCTCTCTCTCTTCTGCAACCACAGCTGTACATGCACAAAAGGTGCATCACACCATTCAGAGTATTGATCGTGGCGATCTCCCCCATCAAGCATTCAAATTCAATTTACACCCCTACGGCCCTACACGATCAAATAAAGTTGTTTTTGTCCTAATCAAACGGGGTACTCATTTCTAAATTTCATTCACAAGCATCTTATTTGGGAAGAAAAAACAATTGACGTTCACAAGGGGAGAAAAACCCAGAAAAGTTCTATTCAAGTAATCTGGATTTATCTTGTTATTGATTGTTTATCTGAAAAGCTGTAATCTCTTTTTCATTTTCTTCAAATTCCTAAATCCTAGCCAAGTAATCTATTTTTAGCTTGTTTATTGATTATTTCTGTCAAAAACTATAATCTTTTTTCTTCAATTTCTACTCAAGTAATCTATTTCTAGCCAGTTTTTTAATTATTCTGTCTGAAGTTCAATCTTATTTTTTTTTTCTCTTTCCTGCGTTTAAACGATCATTGAGAAAAAAAGGGGGAAGAGGAGACTATTATACTGCTTGTTTTTATTTACTTTTATGCAGAAATTGTGATCTTCTATACAAAACTGTGCAATTAGTTAATCTCGATTTACTTTTGATCGGGTCTGCGCATTTTTTTCTTTCGATTTTCTAGGCTCTGAAAGAGCTTGTTATCATATGCTGATCTCTTACTGCTTGTCTGTGGATTTTGTGTATGTATAGTATTATCATTATGGCAAGGAAGATGCTTATTGATGGGAAGCTAGGCAATCCCAATGAAGAGGAGGCTCACTATGACTTTGATTTGTTTGTGATTGGAGCCGGCAGTGGCGGAGTCCGTGCCTCGCGATTTTCAGCTCAGTATGGAGCTAAGGTATGAATATAAGAAACGGCTACTCTAAGTTATTACATATTCGTGTAAGTTGTTAATTCTGTCTCTTATTCACATCTGTATGCATGGTTCAAGTATATAAATGACTTGAAACAATTATAGAATATCTGAATTATCAAGTTTAGGCTTAACAAGTTCGAACCTGTTTCCAGGTTGGGATCTGTGAGCTTCCATTTCATCCTATAAGCTCTGAAGTTATTGGAGGAGTTGGTGGAACGTAAGTTTATCGAAATTGAAACCTCAGTTAGTTCATGAGTGATGCCTATGCTACTTTTACAATATGCATTATTCTCCAAAACTTTCTTACCGCTGAAGTATTTTATTTCAACTGCTATTAGATTTCATGGTTTTTCTGTACACTTTTTCTGAACCTGAAACAACAGTATCAATGAAGAACTTACACAATACTTGTGCATAATGTCTGCAATTGCCTGGAGTTACAATCCAGAAAATTACTTGTAGGAAGGCTTCAAGTTGATCACTGATTTTTATAGGGTTCTCTAAGTAGATCACTGATTTTTCTATCTGCAAAGTTAATGTAGGATCTTCTCTTTTCCAATTTTAGTATTTTTCTCGCAAGGAAGTGAACACGATACGATACTGCAGCTATTGTCAATTGAAGAACTGTTGGCTTATCAATATGCGATTTCCCTAGACTTGATGGGAAATTTTATTTGGAATTTATTTCATTCAGATATGATTCTGTTTTTCTTTCTTTAGAATGTTCTGTGTAGTACATTGTTAAACTTGTTACAGTTAGAAATTTATTACGTGAAGCCTGCAAAAGGGGTTTTTCTCATTTTATTTATTCCAAAGAATTCAATATTGCAGGAGTGTCATTGGTCCTTCATTTTAATACAATTTATAATTTCTCATTTTTCTCTAAAAGAAAGCACAACCTCTTCCAGATGACATCACATGTCTTCTGTAACTGTGATGCAGTTGGGGTGATTGTAGAGACTTTGATTACAGTCTTTTGAACTGTTACTGAATTTATTTTTATACACACTCCAGTACCATTCTGATTTCATGGTTCTAACAGATATATGACAATGTAATTGTGATGCATCCATCTGTATAGAAGGACTGTATCTGCGATGCGGTTGGGGTGGTTCTTAGGAAGCAAAAATTATACTTTTGAACCATTAAGAAATTTATTTCTATGCACATTCCAAAATCATTCCTATTTTCATGGTTTAAAAATTTAACAGATGTGTCAAACACAGAGGAGTTTTGTTGCGCATCCATTGTTAGACTAATACATAATTTTCAATGGTACATGTGATACATGGCATTTTCTTTTGACGGATACTGTCCAAGCGTACTTTGATTGTGGATCCTTTTTTCTTATAAGTTTCTATGCGTAAGATGGTAAGTTCTGAGTAAAGAAGATAAAATATGAAACTAAGAAACTAAAGTTCATGTTTCAGGTGTGTCATTCGTGGTTGCGTTCCTAAAAAGATTTTGGTCTATGGTGCTTCCTTTGGGCCTGAACTGCAGGTGTTTTTTTTTTTTCAAGAAAATTTGTTTTTTTTGGTTTACAAAAATCATTACTAGATTAGCTTTCATCTTGAGGATTAGTTTGGACATTATGTGCCTGGTTTTGCAGGATGCGAGGAGTTATGGGTGGGAACTGAATGAGAGAATTGATTTCGATTGGAAGAAACTTTTGCAGAAAAAGGTCAGTGGAATGTATTAAATTTGTTGTTTACAAGTGATTGGCTGTACATCTCACATTATATGAACTCACTAATGCCTGTGTAAGTGCCTACCCAAAAATGTATATAGCTTCGAATATTTGCTTCTTATTTAATTTTTTGGATGATGAATTCCGTTTTTCAATAGTTAGTTCAGTGCTGATTTACTTGCACTTAGGATCAAATTTTGCATATTATTTTTCTTGTATTATTTTTCCATAATTTTCGCCATTGCCCTGCCCTTTTCTTGGTCATACTGTGTAACCAGATACCTCTGGAAATTTACAGACAGAGGAAATAGTCAGATTGACTGGTATCTATAAGCGATTACTTGCAAATGCGGGAGTTAAACTATTTGAAGGAGAGGGAAGAGTTGTTGGTCCTAATGAAGTTGAAGTGGTCCAATTGGACGGCACCAAAATTAGCTATTCAGCAAAAAACATTCTGATTGCAACAGGAAGCAGGGCTCAACGTGTAGCTGTCCCAGGGCAGGTATATATGGTTCAATGTGATAGACTAGCTACATTTAGTTTGGCTGTGTGACTTATGTCCATGGAGTTGATCAATAAGGCCCATTTGGTTGGGTAACTGACCCTTGATTTTTTGTTTCCCAATTCGCTTCACGTGAACTTTATTATAGTCTCTATGCTATTTTCCCACTCCTGCTCCTACTGCAAACACTATTAATTGGTTGGAAAGACCACAACTTTTGAATTTGGAAGCCAAGGTATTGTACAATTTCTATGAAGAGTCGTGATCAAATGGAAAGTCTCCATGGTGATTTTGGGGTCTTTTCCTCAAATTTTTTCACTTTCATTCAGTTTAAGAGTCGAGAGTATTTTCTAATTTTTTAATGCAGTAAATTTGATCCTTCAAACTTTTATTTAGGATTTTATATTATTTGAGTTTTATTTGAAGTCCCACCAATTTAAGGATTGATTTTAGAATTTCTAAGCTAGTAATTTTCAAGTTAGATCTTATTCCTTTTTCAAGTGGGAGAAGTCTTTAAAGTCTACTTTTAATGTGAGAAGCATTTTGAAGTCTTCATTTGTTTCTTCTCTTGCTAAATGTCTTCTTCCTCTTCTTCAGCAATCTCTTGCTAAATGTCTTCTTCCTCTTCTTCAGCAATACAGACTCAATAAAACTTGACTGCATAGTCTCTATTTTAACACATGCTACGCCTAGACAAGGCCCCTGGGAAAATAAATCACAATATTGTTCTTATCTAGTTTCTTTTTTCGATATGTTGATCTATACTTTTACTTCTCTCATTATCTATAATGTACACTGATATACACTTGTTTTCATGGCTCACATATAGGACTTGGCTATAACGTCTGATGAGGCATTGAGCTTAGAAGAGTTACCTAAGCGAGCTGTTGTATTTGGGGCAGGGTCTGCTACCTCTTCACCTTTTGTACTATGTGATCTTTTTAGCCTGCTTAGAAGTTCAAATGACTTGTCTTGAAATATAACCAATTACCTAAAATTTACTTCAGAATGACTCCTTTTCTTTTTAATAGGTACATTGCTGTTGAGTTTGCTTCAATATGGCGTGGGATGGGTGCTACAGTTGATTTATTTTTCAGAAAGGAACTCCCTTTAAGGTTATAAATATATTGTGATGGTTCTTATCTCTGGATATGTAGTTGTCATGTCTTGAAATGAATCTTATGGCATATAAATATACGTTTCTATGTATAACGGTTATACGGGAAAATCCATATAATGTCATTCCAATATTAGAATGACCAGAATATATAAATATAAATGTATCTTTGACCATGTACTTGACAAATTTACTGGAGAGCTCATTTAAAACATAAAAAGAACAAATTGCTATACTCATTGTGTAGACATATATCAATCTTGTTACCTGTATTTGTCCTCTCTTTTGATTTGATTTTCCTGGAATTTCTTTGCTGTTCTTGCATTATATGTCTGATTGTTAGTCAGTCTATTAATTGATGCTTTGAGTCACATACCGCTTATCTAAAAGCTTTATCTCAGAGGGTTTGACGATGAAATGCGAGCAGTGGTTGCTAGAAATCTAGAAGGCAGAGGTATTAACTTGCATCCTACGGCGAACTTAACTAAGGTACTCTCTGATTGGATTTTTTGGTTTCTTGTTCTTTTGGACGTTAATGTCATTTCCATTTATTATAAGCTAACTGGGACAATGATATGGTGATGCAGCTGGTGAAAACAGAAAATGGTATAAAAGTTTGCACTGATCATGGTGAAGAATTGATGGCTGATGTTGTACTCTTTGCTACTGGTAATTTCAAGTCATTTCCTACTAGGCTATTACTAGAATCCTGACATTAGGAAGTAGTAACTTTAGCCTGTTGATATGCCCTGGAGGCAAATTAGTGGTTTTGTGAATTATATTCATGCTAAACGGGGCTCTGATTACTGAATCAGAAATGGTAATAGCTAGTGTAAATTGTTGTTTGAAATCATATATTTAGCTCGTTCTGGCATTTCTGATCGAAAAATTGTAACTAGTAATTAATCCTTTCCCGACCCACAATTTTTTAAATTGTTGAAAGTACCTTTTGTTGGCAAAACAAAGTATGTATAGAAACTTTAGCCAAAATATCCTTTTTGGTGCAATGAGTTGTATATTACTGCTTTGTTTCAAGAGGCAATTCATTGAGATTCTGTTACGTGTAATCATTGTAAGGTATGGGTAATTCAAAACTTTACAAGCGCCGTATCAAGACCATGTCAGTTGTATCAATTTTCTGAAAAGAATTTTTATGTCGAGGGCGCATTGCGTGTGAACTTGTTTTGCCAGATTTTCAAAATGATGGTATTACGCAGGCTTATAATACACTTTTTAGCTGATTTCTGGTCTGAGACATTGTGCACGCATGCTTTGGGAGGTTGATTCTTATTATTATAAACTTTGTATGATACTTCGCTCTGAACTTTTTATGTGGTATTGTACGGGAACTCATAAATTTTTTAAGCAATCAAAATGAAAATGTTTATTTTGCTATATTAGCTCATTCTTTCCTACCAAGTACCAACATGTTGTCAATTGCAACTGTCTTCATGATTGTTTCAGGTAGGGCCCCTAACACAAAAAGATTGAATCTCGAAGCTGTAGGCGTTGAGCTTGATAAGATTGGGGCTGTTAAGGTTTGTTTTCATCATATAATGTTATTGTATTTTTTTGCCTTTCGTGTTTTGTCTTGTTGGAAAGTGCAAGGACTCAATTCAAGAAATGCCACAATTTTTCTTCCTATTTGTTTTATGTGCCATAGCTATGCACTAGTTTCCTTATCTTTTTCACTCCATTTCCAGGTTGATGAATACTCTCGGACCAACATACCTAGCATATGGGCTATAGGTGATGTTACAAACCGCATGAATCTTACTCCTGTTGCCTTAATGGAAGGGACATGTTTTGCAGTATGGTTTCTACCTATTTCAGTTATGAATTTATATGCTTGTTTTTAATTAATGAACTTGAAATGCTGATTTTTTTTTTTAAATAATTTAATGTTGACTCAGAAAACTGTTTTTGGTGGAGAACCTACAAAACCTGATCATACAAATGTTCCCTGTGCTGTGTTCTGGTATTACCATCTATCCTCACAACTTTTAAATTGTAATTTTAGGCTATGCATATTTGTCAGTCTAAGACTTAAATTACAACTTCTACACCATAAACACCTTCACATTCGTGATTCAAGTTTTTTGTGGAAATTCGAACATTCAATTTTATTACTATGCAAACTCTGGTCTATTTTCTACCAGTTCATCAAAAATTTCTTACCAGTATTCGTTTCTTCTTCTTTACCTGGAATTCAATTGGTGTCTTCAAACTCTCTCTCTCTCTCTCTCTCTTCTCACTGAGAGGCTTGTTGTGGAAAGCTCTCACCAGTGTTTTTCTAAATAGGATGTCTCAGTTTACAACTGTACATATTCTGACACTTGTATCTTTGTGCTGAAGAACATCTTAGAATCAGTTTGGAAAGTTCACTCAATGAAAGATGAATTTGACATGGTGCACAAATTCATAATAAACTTACATTGCATGTGGAAAAAGAATTAATAAGAGTTATTATGGCTAAGACGAGCTGAACAAGAAAATCGGACCATCTATAAATCAACTCCATTCAGTACATGTGAACCATTTTTAAAATTGAGCACCTGCTTGAGCTCCATGTTTTAAAAAGTCATTTTCCCCAAACTCATTTTCAACCACACATTTTCCAATAGAATAATTTTATACGTAAACCTGCAACTTTTTAAACTTTTTAACCACACATTCTCCAAAAAATCACTATTACAAAATCTATTCTCCCAAAAAGTGGGGCTCAAACAAACCCTGAGCTATAACTTAGCTTCTGCTCTTGCAAATTAGACTTTGTGCGCGAATCAAATCCGACAATACGGGTTCTTGGCTTAACCTTATACTAGAATATAAATAGTTCTCAGTTCTTGTTAATAGTTAAGTATGATATCTTTTTGAGTTGAAAAATCTTTGCGTATTGTCCGACCCCTTATCTTAGATCTTCGGTGGTGATACCTGAATTATGGGCCCGACTTATCTGTATCAGGTTTTTTCCATGAATGATATCATGATAACATCAGTTGGCCATTGTGGTTCACCTTGAATCTGTATTACTAATAGTTTTTTAAAATTTGTATCCAAGTCTTCGGCTTAGTACTTTCTAGTTATTTATCTAGGCAGTTGAGAATTTTTGGTGATGTTATAACTTGTATCATGTGTTGCTTCACAGCATACCACCATTGTCTGTAGTTGGGCTCAGTGAAGAACAGGCTATAGAGCAAGCAAATGGTGATATTTTGGTCTTCACATCAACGTTTAATGCAATGAAGAACACCATTTCTGGGTATGTTGATTGGACAATGATTTTATGTGCTTGGATTATTTGGGTTAGCCTTGTTAAACTTTATTGTTGTGTAGTCATTGGTATGTACTATAGAATAAAACCTTTTCACCTGGAGATTCTGGAGATTTGAAGTGTTGAGATTACAGATTACAATTACAGGGTTGGCCAATTCATATTGGTTATGATAATCTAGAAGCTTTGTTATTTGCTTAGACAATATACTTTACTTCATCATATGATCTAATTAATGCTGAGTGGTGAAAATTGTGGGAGTATTGCCTTCTTTTGTGACAGTTATTGGTTCACTTTGCCAGTACTCTAACAGTATCATGCATTGTCATATAGACGGCAAGAAAAGACATTTATGAAGCTTGTTGTGGATGCTGAGAGTGATAAAGTTCTTGGAGCGTCCATGTGTGGGCCAGATGCACCTGAGATCATGCAGGTATGTAGTTGGTTCTCTTCTCTGTTTATGTTAATTATTTTTATCTTTTTATAAAGGAATCAGGAGAAATTAACAACTGAATTTGAAAGTATTAAGAAAACAATTTCCTGTGTGTAGAGTACTTACGGAGCCAAGTCATGTTTAAAATTGGATTGCCTTTTTAATCTTCTCATTTATGTAAATTTTTTGGGGGCCGTATATAGAGGTCTAAAGTGGCCGAGCCGGGCTCTTGATGTGCTGGTTGGGTGCCCTGGCCCTGCCCTCACACGTGTGTCGTTCAAATATCCAATACCAAAAGAGCTGAAATAAAAAGCAATTAGTTATTTAGCGGCGACTTGAACGCAGAACATAGCAAATTTCTTTGCTACGGAATAACTATGCATGAAATCTTATTTCCCTCCATATCGAATCCTTGTTTCGATTGGACTGGTTTACCAGGAGTCTTTTGACTCTCTAATTCTCTCAAGTAGGCTACAGAATTCAACTTAAATACCAAAATAAATAAAAAGTGTACAATTTTTTAGACTTCCTTTCTCTGTTTCACTGTATCCGTCCCCTTCACCCTTAGCCAATGGACAGGTGAAATCACTAGTACCTTATAGCAAGACCCTACCTTATAAACTCAGAAAATTATGAGTTTTTCGCGGTTAAGCCAAACGCTTAACCACCATTAAACTACTGCTAGCCAGAAGGAAGCAGATAGTTATAAAATAACAGAGAGAATACAAAGGAGATACATTGCCACTGTTCTAAACTATTATCATATTCTCCTCTCAACTTTTGGGCGCTGATTGAAACTTTTGAAAATAGGATTAGAGCAAATATGATCTAACTGCACCTAATTTGTTTTAATATTTACGATAGCGATGCGTTCTCTATAGAACGTGTCATAATAGGGAGACCAAGGTCAAAATTAACATGGCTTGTGGTCATGAAGGATTTTCTTGCATTGGGCATTCCTTGTAGCGCTGAGAGAGGTGTAAAAGAAGATAATGTCTGCAACAAAATCTATGTTCTTTATGATATCTTTAGTTAAAATGACCAACATACATACATGCATTAATTATTTATTTTTCTTTGGTAATTCAATATTTAGTGCCTTTTGCTCTTTCCCGTTGATGATTATGGTTGCATTGTTTTGTTAGTCATACGGAGATTATGATGGAGATAGAGATAGGATAAAGATGGATATAGAGATAGAATGTAATTATTATTTTAAAATAGAGTTTAATGCAAAGTATGTTTATTTTAATTAGATTAGATTAGTTTTAATAATTCAATCAAGTTCTAGTTTATTAGAAGTTATTTTGATTTTAGACTTGTTGCTATATAAATAGATAGCTTATTCATTGTAATATTCACTCTTGAATATATGCTAATTGATTTTCTTCTTTGCCTTCAATTCTTTTCTTCTTTGACCCCCTTTCTTTCTTGTTCCTTTTCTTGTTTGTTGTCAAATTGCTATGCTCCTGCATCAGATTATTTTCCCTCCTATTAATTTGAGGAACGATAAATACATTGACCTCTTACAAGAAAATGATGAGAAAGCACTAGAACGATAAATACATTGACCCCTTGCAAGAAAATGATGAGAAACCACTAATCCTTGTTTAAGTTTCAGCATCAATATCCGGTATTGTGGGGGTGTCTGCTTTTCTTATATTTACTCTATATCATGCTTGGTTTTATGTTCGAATTATGTATCGAGGATCAATTACATTACTATTTAAGTCCATGGTTTGATATTTGAATAGATGTTTTGCATGAGATTCGCGAATTAATCTACGTACAATTTTGGCTTATCCATCTTAGCAAAAATATTCCATGTTGCATCAAGAATTAACGGTATTGCAAACCTCACATACTATAGTACTCATCCGACTTCTTCTGGGAATTGGGATATGCATGTGGCTGTATTGTAGTAATATTCTGATGTTCTCTACAGGGCATTGCTATTGCACTTAAATGTGGAGCGACCAAAGCACAATTTGATAGCACGGTAAGCTGAAATGACTTTTCAAAGCTATTATTTCATGTTTCTCTTCACTTTTCTTCCATTCTTTGGGTACCTCTGTGGTCTAGTCATGTTCGATTCTGAGTCCAATTAATGCATGCTATCAAATCCTTGCTACCGAACATGTCAATAAAGAATAAGGCTTTGATTAGTCCTTTAGGAGCATAAAAGGCCTCAGTGGACATTAATTAATACAAATGGTGTATGAAGACTTTTTTTTTTTTTTTAATCAATCTTTATGCTAAGTGCATATCTTGAAACATTCCTGAACTTGAGTAGCAATCGAAAGGCAGGATCCATATGGTTCGGTTCATTGATGAAATCATTTATCAAACTTTGCACAAGTAGGCAAATAGGATTAAGTACTTCACTGTCTGTATTCATGATTTGAAATCTTCATAATAAAAATGGTTGCAGTAACTAATGTGTATTTGGAAGTTGTGAAGACGGAAATATTTATTCGATCATTTCAAGCTTCCCTTACATGGTACTGGATTGAGTAAAATTCTACACGATCCAACTGTTTCTAAGACATTCTTTACTGTACTTTTTGCAGGTCGGCATACACCCTTCGGCCGCTGAAGAGTTTGTGACAATGCGATCTATCACGAGACAAATTGCTTCCGGTAAACCAAAGACAAACCTATAGACAGTAATAGGAGGTATATAGAGTATCGTTTCAAAGATGTATACAGCTGCAACAGTGAAATAAATAGTTGAAAGTAATTGTTGGCAAATTGGGTTAGGAGAATATAATATTATAATATTATATGCAATATGTTGGTTTTATATTTGGAAAAACATTCGCACTTTACTTTTGCAATGCCTTTTATGTCAAACTATTACTCACGATGAATAAGAAGTTGCTGTATTTTGTGTTTTGAACTTTCGAGGTTTGAAATAAGCATATAAACTATTCTTTCACATTCTTATTTTTAACATTTAGAGTCTGTTTGGTACGGCTTAAAATCCAATTAAAATTGAAAATGTGATCGTTATTGGGTCCCACCCGTCTAATAAAAGTTTAACAATAATGGCTATATTTCCAATTTTAATCTAATTTTAATCTCTACCACACACCATCTTAATTGATTAGATAAGTCTTTTTACTTATTTAAAAGATAATCTTAGAGATACTATAATCAGGAAAAATTTATGTTAGTGAAAATTACATGAACAATTTCGAAAATCAAATTAACAAGTCTTTATTTCAAAAATCAGATGATAATTAAAATTTTAAAATTTTAATAATTATATTATAAAATTAAATATACATATTCATTTTACCCAATCATATACACCAAAACCCTAATTATTTCATCATTTCTATTTTTTCTTTCTCAGCATCCACTTCTCTTAACCTTATCGTCGCCCATTTTCTCTCTCTACTCTACCTGAGAAATCACATCTTATTCTTTAGACCTCTTAATCTTCTATCCTCTCTCTCTCTCACCCACGACCGCAGGTGCAGCCATGGAAAAAATACAGATGGAAAATTACGGGTTGTTGTCAATATTGAAACGATTGACCGTCGTCGCGATACTATTAGTAGCACGGTGGCGACCGCTCGCGACGTATTTCGGGGAGGTGTTTTTGTCTACGTCAGCATTTTTTGGTTGTGATTTCAGTGTGTGAGGAAGGAAATTGAGAGATAAGAGAAATGGCGGCAAAACTTGTGGCGTGTGGTGTGCGAACGGCCTATGCTGCAAACAAAGATGTCGACATTTGAAGGGATTGTCGGTTGCTGGAGTTGTGATGTGTGAGGGAGAGAGAGATATGGTGGATTGGATGAATTTATTAGGTGTTGGGATCGAAGCGTTGATGAGCACTCCGTGCACTTTGTGATGGTTATGATGTTGGTTGCGGTGGCGGTGGCAGTGGCGATGTGGTGGTCTGGTGAATTAGTGGTGGTGGTTGCACGGCATCCGAGTGTTTTTTGTTGGGAGTGATGGTGGTGCATTCTGACCATTGGTGAGGTGGTGTGGTGGATCTAACGCTGTTGACGGCATTTTTGTGGTGATATTATAGAGATTTTGTAATGGTTTTCGATGTGGTGGTAGAGGAGTGCGATGCTAGCGGTGGTGTAAGATGTTGGAGATTTTGGATATGATTTGTTGGTGGTGTTTGTGTGGTGGTTGTGGTGGTTTTGTTAGACCTGGTGAGGCTGTGGTTTTTGTTTTGTCGACGGTGGTAGATACGACGCTTGCAGTGATTTTTGTTGGATTTAGTGGTGACTGTGATAGTTTTGTATTTGAAAATAGTGGTTGAGAGGTGGTGGTGGTGATTCTGGCGATGACGATGGCGACGACGACGACGCTGTTGGAGGGAATTGTGAGGTGGTGGTCACAAGTGTTGGTTATGACACAAATTATTTGATCGTTTGTGACCATTTAATTCATTAATTTGTGATCGATAAACAATATGTGACCAATGAAAAATATAAATTGTGATAAAAAAATAATTTGACCTAAAAAATTATTAATTTGTGATCGATAATTTGACAATTCGTGATTGTCATTAAGTTGTGACTTATAATATTTGTGATTTGTGACTGATGATTAACTGTTGTATAAATTTTTTTATTTGTGACCGATGAACAAACTGTGACTTATAAAACTTTTGAATTGTGATCGTAAAATAATGTGTGACCTATAAAATTTCTGATTTGTGACCATAAAATAATTTGTCTTATAAATTTTTTGATTTGTTGTGACATAAAATTTTTGAATTATGACCGTAAAATAATTTGTAACGTTTCAATTTTTTATTTGTGACCGATGAACAAATTGTGACCTATAAAATTTTTGAATTGTGACTGTAAAATAATTTGTGACATAAAATTTGTGATTTGTGACAAATTAATAATATGTGATCAATTATATAGAATTTGTGATCAAATTATATGAAATTGTGACATTAATATATTTAATTAATAAAATATATGTTTAATTAATTATTTTATAAATAAAATTTAAAAAAATATGAGATTAAACCTTATCTTTTATATTTGAAATGGGTGTAACTTTCCCTTTATGTTAATTTGAGAAGAAGATTGAGATAAAAAATTTTTTTTTGAGACATAAATGTAGTATTGTGTGAATGTCTTGAACCTTTCATGCAATTAAAATCAATTTAATTATTTAAATATATTTTGCCTTCTTATGCTAAANTTTTTATTGTGACTGAGAAATAATTTGTGTCCAATTAATTTATAACTTGTGACCAAATTATATGGAATTGTGACTTTAATATATTTAATTAATTAATTTATAAATAAAATTTAAAAAAATATGAGATTTAACCTTATCTTTTATATTTGAAATGGGTGTAACTTTCCCTTTATGTTAATTTGAGAAGAAGATTGAGATAAAAAAATTTTTTTTGAGACATAAATGTAGTATTGTGTGAATGTCTTGAACCTTTCATGCAATTAAAATCAATTTAATTATTTAAATATATTTTGCCTTCTTATGCTAAAAGATCATATATAAAATGACATATATACCCCTTATTTACTCTCCTGTATATTTTCTTGAATTTCATCCCTAAATAAGATCAATTTTGCTAAGGGTACATCACCATGTACATTGGGGTGTACGCCCCTCTCACATGGGGGTGGAGCCCGCTCGAATAAAAAAATATTTTCTACAAGTGGGTTCCACTCCCATGTGAGGGGAGTGTACATCTTTATGTATATTTTTTGATGTACAAGTAGAATTATTCAAATAAGATTTGAACTCTGATGACTAATCTTGTAAACTTTTGATCTTATTACTTGGGTTAGGCCTTGATTTCTTACACTCATCTTCGATACTTGGAATGAAATTCCAATTCTAATTCTTTGCCAAAAATGGATCTTCACAAATTTTGCTAAGATTATTAGGGGAGACAACAACGCCAGGAGGGTATAATCGTCAATGCGTTCACACTGTGTGCATCTCGTTTTCTTTTTCCTTTCTTTTTGGATAATTATATCCACACCATAGTTTTTATAAACTGTACCAAATTTTAATTCCAATAAACTTTCCTTTGCTCATTTTCGCACTTTTTTTTCATTACGTTCTTATCCTCATCATTTTATTAATTAATACATCTTATTTTTAATGACATTTTAAATCCAAGGATGTAAAAAGACTTATTTCCCTTTTGTATTTTTAAATATGAAAATTAAACAACAAATACCAAAGTTCCAACAAAATTTTTATCTTCATTTCAATGCACGTTGGAAAAATATTGGACATAAATTGACATCATAGACCAGACGTTTCTAACTAATTGAAGGTTAATGATGAAAATCTGACAAAATAAGTTGATGATATTACGTTGAGGTCAAAATGTTTCTATTACGTTGTTGCATTATAATGATTAGAATTATAAAATCTTGATTTGTAATATTTTTAATGATATTATTTATGTTTTAGATTAATATTTAAGATTTAACTTATTCTATATCCTAATCCTAATCCTAACTATACTAAAAGAGGCTCTTTTCGGGACACGTGTTGGCTCGTACCGTCGTCAACCACAACGATGTCGTATTTGGCCATTTCATTTTGTTTCCTTTTCACTCTCTCTCCCTCATTTCTTCACATTTCCACTCTCTCTCAATCAGGGGCTTTCACTGGCCTNTGAGGTCAAAATGTTTCTATTACGTTGTTGCATTATAATGATTAGAATTATAAAATCTTGATTTGTAATATTTTTAATGATATTATTTATGTTTTAGATTAATATTTAAGATTTAACTTATTCTATATCCTAATCCTAATCCTAACTATACTAAAAGAGGCTCTTTTCGGGACACGTGTTGGCTCGTACCGTCGTCAACCACAACGATGTCGTATTTGGCCATTTCATTTTGTTTCCTTTTCACTCTCTCTCCCTCATTTCTTCACATTTCCACTCTCTCTCAATCAGGGGCTTTCACTGGCCTTTGCTTTGACCGCCATCGGTGAGGCAACTCTTTGATCGGTTGCTCTCTGGGGCTGTGCAGCGCCGCCGGCGGCGGAAAGGTAGGTGGAGACAAGGACCCTGTTTTCCATCCCGCACGGAGGCAAGGATGGTGTCTCCGTGCGAGACGGAGACTCCGTCCGTGTGCCTATATACAACATACCGACCAATACACATTTGATGAGGTGTAGCCTTCGCATTTCATCCCCTTCTCAACCCAACCTGGACAACAGTCTCTCGCTCAACCAACTCATCTCTTAGTCCGAGTCAAATCCCTTTTTGTGCAAAATCAATTTTCCTGGTACTTCTGCGCACAACATGTTTACATATGCCTTTTCTTGTTTCTTCAATTTCCTTGAATTTCAATTTGATCGGATGTTGGTGGTTTTATTATTTGTATGACTAATTTTCTGGTTTCTTCAATTTCTTGAAACTGAATGACCAAGGGTTTTGCATTTTTATCAAATTTTTGATGATTTTAATACTTGCGTTTGAATTCTTAGGTATTTAGGAAGAAAGATGACTGAGATTTTTGAAGAATGTGAAAAGGAGTACAGTGAGCTGTTTGTGAATACGTGAAGAAAATACATTACTGCATTTTCTCTTCCCCATGGAGGTATCCTTTCAGTTTCTTGGTCAATTAGTTCATTTTAATCATCTGGCCACTGGAATTCTTAGTGAATTACTTGAATTTAGTTCGACTTTAATTTAACATAGGTTCTTGATATGGGTTTGTGTTTTGATAATTGGCACTTATGATGTATCATGATGGAAAAATTGTGTAATTGTTTATCAAAGAAATGTCGGTGTTCAATGTAAGGGAGTATAGTGATTTGCGCTAAGTAGTTTGGGTTAAACTTTAATTAATTGTATATTATTACTAAAAAAATTGTAGATTTAGTTGCAAGTTCTGGGTTTATATGGACTCTGTTATATTAAAAAGTTTTATTTTTCGTTTGTAAATTAACGGAAAATTTTAAAAACTTGCGGATCTGAGAGATATCGGGGTTAGGTTCTATAGCATTATTTTTTTATCTGATTTGTTTTCTTGAGGTCGTCTCTTTGGTCAAAGCGTGTTCTTTGGAGGAGTTTCCTGGGATTGTTAAACTGGATTTCCTGGAATTAATTAATTGAACTCAGTCCACATTAATAGTGAGGTGATATTTTTTAGTTGTACCCTAAGAAAATGATGGCTTTTGTTCCTCTTTATAGGCTGTAAATTTGATACCATGCCCAAAAGTCTGTTTCTTGCAAGAGCTGTAGTTCTTTTGAACTGAGATTTTTCTTCTCATTGGTATATTCAACCCATAGAAGCTACTTAAATTGAGATTTCATGTCATTAATTGGTTAAAGAACCTCGTTAAACACGATATACAAGTTAGATTTTTTATACTCATAATTATGATTTACAATTATTTTTCGAGCTTTAATATCTACCAAAATATATTATTTGTGCTGTATGATAAATGCATTTTGTTATGACTATATTATCCTTGCATTTGCATTTGGTTCACAGTGAATAATACAAAAAAGGCCTATCCAAAGGCTCAGGCCTTGAAGACTGCCAAGGCTGTGAAAGAAGGCACTTCAACAATCAAGAAGAAATCAAAGAAAATCATCACAAAGGTTACATTCCACAGACCCAAGACATTGAAGAAGGACAGAAACCCCAAGTATCCACGCATCAGTGCTCCTCCAAGGAACAAATTGGACCACTACCAAATCCTCAAATATCCTTTGACCACTGAGTTTGCTATGAAGAAGATTGAGGATAATAATACCTTGGTTTTCATTGTTGACATCCGTGCTGACAAGAAGAAGATCAAGGATGTAGGGAAGAAGATGTATAACATTCAGACCAAGAAAGTGAATACTTTGATCAGGTAATTGTTCTTAACTTATTAGAGCGGACATTGCATTTGAAATTCACATGTGTGAGCTGGAAATTTGATGGTTTCTTGCACATTGTTGATCTCGTCATCACAATCTAGAATATGATGCTTGAGTAGTTTTTGTCGTTGAAATCATTGATAATTTGTTTTTGGTGGAAATACGATCCCTTTTTATGCTCTTCATCTCATTCATTATTTTATTTCATTTCATTCTTGAAGCATTTTTAAAGATAATTAATCATGTTTGTCTTGTGTTTGTCTTGTGATGCAGGTTTTAAAAAATAGAGCTCAAATAGGGGCTATGTTAGGTTGTTGTATGTACTAAATATGAATAAATGAAAGAGGAGCAATCTGGGAGATTGGCAAAGTGTTTTCTTTATGTTTTCGTATTACTTTAGTAGTTGATGCTAAATTATTTTCTTTACCAAAAGGCAACTCTTTCTCGATCTTTATGATCTTGTGCTTTTTTTGTTGTTGTAGAAGATGAGCAGAATTATGTGGAACAAGAGGATAATGGCATAATGCTTCAAGGCTTTCTAATGGAAGGTAAAAAAGATTAATTTTATGTATTTGTCTGATGCTATAAACTTTCATGACCATTTAATTTTTTGTTTTATCACTCCAAAATGTATATGGGCAGTACTGTAGAAGCTACAATGTTAATGGTTAACATTAAGAAATTAGTATATTTAAGAATTACCGAAGATACCATCTCTATGATATAAATGCTTGCAGTCATTTTGATCCTTATATTGTTTATCCTAATCCTAATCCTAATCCTAACAATATAAAAGGGGCAGTTTTTCTGGACACGTGTCGAATTCTCCAATTGTCACCCAAATTTTTATGTGCTTTTTTCTATATCGGGGCTGAAATTTTGGTGTAGCATTGTTGGATATAGGCTGCTTCAAGAGTTTGTCGAAAGGAATGGAAATGGACTAGAAGTAGTTTATTCTTTATCCGGCTGGTTGAAGGATAATCATTCAGCTTACCATATAAGGCTTGTCTCCAAGCATAAACTTGCAAGTTTCGTTTGTTATCTGCACTCTCTTATCTTAATTAATTTTATAATATAAGTTACGTTTATTGATTTATTGCTATTTCTTTATGCTGTGACTTATTTTTTGTTTGCATCATTATTAGCTGTCTTAACTCTTAATGCATGAATTTTATTCCTCGATTTGGTCTTTGTATGATGTAAGCTTCTACAGATTCATCATGACTTAGATGGACCCCATCGAAACCACTTATCTGAGGGTAGGAAAGCAAGAAAGACATCTTGAGGATGATTTGGCCTTTTATCGCCCTACAAGAACAACATTTTCTTCCTGGTAACTTATCCCAAAGAAAAAAGAATCATCCTGCATGATTACTTTTGCAATTTTTCAGCTGTGTATTGAATACTCATGAGCAACTTTGATCATTAGATACCACAGTTTGGTGGCGGAATTATAGATTTTACTAGCGATTAGCTCTTGAATGCATAACGTTGTGTATAAATTATCACGTCTTTCTGTTAGCATGTAAGGATTGGTGGTCATGACAATCTCGCTTCTATTTTGCGGAGTTTTAGATGATTCATTTGAGGGAATAATGTCGAAGGAAATACTTCCGCTTTTCAAGAAACATATGTTATAGGTTTAGTACGAGTTATGTTTCCACTTGGTGACACCAATGTTTCCAAATCAAAACTGAAAATCTACTTTTATTTGAATCGTGTACAGAAGACAAACTAGAATTTGATGGAAGTTGCTTGGTTCAGGTCTACAGTGTGAAAGCCTGCATTCCCAAGGATCCAGCAGTGCTATGGAATGCTCAATTTTTTAAAATCATTTTTTAACTAACAGAACATACGATTTTACTCTTATTATGCTTTTTATCATTACAATGATATCGTGACTGAGATTTTTCGTTGGGGCCAAATAATTTTTTTATGTAAAATAAAGCTTCTTTAAATTATTGCTACTATCGGAATTCCCATAAGAAGTATGAAGTTTCATTACCAAAGTGGGCTTATTACTTAGGTATTTGGATAAGTAGGATTAGAACTATGTTAAGCTATTTGTTATGAAAAACTCGTGTTGTTTTGTGAAAATGAAATCAATTTGTGACTTGCTCAATTTGTAACTTTCATTTGTTGTCTGATTAGGGATGTTGACTTTGAAATAATAGTAGTGGATGATCTAAAAATGGCAGATGCTAAATATGATGAGGTATTCTCTTTTATGTTATATGACCAATGATTTTCGCATACAACTGATTTTAGTTCAAGTGCAACATACAGTTTGCTTCGTCGTGTACTTCTAAAATGGAAAAAAATGAGAAAAAAGGTTATGCAGTCCTATTTCATTATATGCCATGGTAGAAAACTGTAGCTTGAGCAAGAGAGAAAACTGGTCTCAGATTAATACTATTTAAGATGACTAGATGATTAATCGAAGGACATGATTCATTTTAACTTCAGATAACATTTGTGAATTTAATTTGCTTCTTTACTTTTTGCCCATTTGCAATGTTCTCTTTGCTTTTCTTTTAGTTAATCTAATTAGATGTTTTTTTCCTTTTTCATGTTCGTCTACAACTAAAATACTTGCAGAGCTTCATCAAGTAAGAATAATTACATAAAACTCTTTGAGCTTTGTATTATAAATATGTTTACTAGCTTGAAAAGTTGATTTGTACGTCTCCGGATTTATCTCATCGTTCTATTTTTGTTTTGTCATTTTTCTGCTTTAAGAAGCAATCAAATCTTTCATAGAATCATGAAAGGTGATGCTCAGACTTTATACTCGAACTGATTCCCTTTGTATAGTTTTACAAAAAAAAAAAAAAATAGCAAAATATAGGTAAATTGAACTTTATTTTTTTCTTATGAAAGTTCAATTCAGGCATATGGAAAAATCTGTGGTGCTGTCTTAGATTTTTTGTTGGATTCCACTTGCACTATAAATCAATATTTTTAATTTGTTGATTATTATTTAATGTATATTTATAATTCTTTATGCAGCACCTTTACAAGATGAGTTGCGAAATCCCGGGCTGGAGAAGGAACTCGAGAAAAGGATACGAAGAGAAAAGAAGGTTCCAATGCTAGAGAGAAACATTATGATGATTCTAAAGAAATTGATGAGAGGCTCTTGTTATCAAGAGGTGATCATGCCAAAGATGTGAAATACAGAGAAGATAGGCGCAACGATGGAGGTAACGAGGACAAGTATCAGAAAGATGGTCAAAAAATTGGTAAGCACAGGGATGACAAGTACCGAGACTATCTCATCTTTTTATTATTTCTTGCGTTATTGCTGGTTTCATAGGAATTCTGACTATATTATTTACGGTTTCCAGTGGAGAGGAAATATAAACTTAAATTGGATGGAAGTCATTGCAAAGTCAAATAAAAACCCAAAAGCATGCAATTAATATAAGTTGCATCAATTTGTAATCATCTATCT
>CAIGRH010187381.1:0-19445 GCA_903798295.1 Fraxinus nigra
TTTTTTTTCTTTTTTGGCAATGAGAACAAATTCT
Source organism: Fraxinus nigra (assembly GCA_903798295.1). Taxonomy (NCBI): domain Eukaryota; kingdom Viridiplantae; phylum Streptophyta; class Magnoliopsida; order Lamiales; family Oleaceae; genus Fraxinus; species Fraxinus nigra. Next base: position 35 of record CAIGRH010187381.1, read on the forward strand.
AGATACAATGGTAAAAAAATTTTTCACTTTTATTGACAACTTCCATGCAAAACAAAGTCAAACGAATGATATTCGGTATGGTAAATTTTTTTTTTTTTCAAATTTTTTTTTACAATTGGAACAAATTTAAACACAATGGTAGAAAAAATTATCACTTTAATGGACAAATTCCATAAAAAACGAAGTTAAATGGACACCAAACTTTCATCATTTTCCATAAAAAATTATACAAATCAAACACAATTAATTACAATTCTCAGTAAAACATTTTATAGGAAAATCAATTCCCGGTAAAACATTTTCTTTCCACCCATTTTTCACTCTTGCAATCAAACGAACCCTTAGATAAATTGATCGCTTGTTTGAATTTTTAAGCTCTAAAAATATAGTAAAATTACCTCTTGAATGTCAGCCCTATTAAAAGGAATAACTGCGTTTCAATTTCCATAGTAACATAGTTAGCCCTTTTAATAATTGGTTCCAAGATGGCACTTCTCTTAACTGCGTTTCAACTTAACCAAAATGTATCGAGCTAAGAAAATGGCCCGGCTGACGAACAAAACTTAAAAAGGGCCTTTTTTTTTTGTCCCTATTTCAAATCTAAAGAGAAGACCTTTTAAAATTATTTTTTTAGTAGGAATTATTATCACTTACAACTACAACGGATAAGAGTCATACATTACTAACCTTGACATCACCTACAACATTAAAAACCCAATCCCTTCCAAGTTATCAACCTCCGCACATCCTGATCCATTTTTTCCGTTCCATGGGAGTGGGCTCCTCGACTTCATTGCTAAATTCCACATTCAACTCCAACTTCCCAAAATTCTTTGCAACTCTCCCAGGTTCCTTCCGAGCATTTGTTGCAGACCCTTTCTCACTCGGCTCACTGGTTGAAGATACAAATTCATCTTGTACATTCGCATCTTTTAGCTTTACAACCTCATTCTTTTTTCACATTTAACACTATTCAATCTGATTTTGCTACTTCATCCGTTAAAGAAGTAATGACAGAAGCAAGCTAGGAATCAGAAGTAAAATCCACAATCAGAGTTACTTTTAGCACAAATAGCGTTCCTAGGGCACATCTTATTACACCAAGAAATAAAAACCAGTTGCAACTAGCACCTAATGATCCAATTTTCAAACATATTCTCAATATTGAAGGATTCTATAGCTAGAAGTTGGTATAAAAGATCAAGCTATGTGAAAAAACATCAAAAGTCAGTATCTTTAAGAAATCTTACATAATCTGCCCGTCTGACGACAAACCAGCCGCTTCAAAAGCGAAGAAAAGCTAATTGATGACACTGATCAGCCAGAAGAAAAATAGACATTGCATTCTTCACTGACGAAAGGGGCATTGCTGGGGCTTATAGATACTATTTATCTAGTTCCCTTCTTCTCACGTCCTACTATGCGGTCATATAAAAAAGCTAAAGATGCAACATTGATAATGGTAAGATTTTATAATTACATGGTGTATCAATCCAATAATTAAAACCAACACTCCTTGCCCTCTAAAACATGTAGCAACACTCTTACTTTTCACTAACTGAGAAAAACAAATCCATTGATCTGAATTAAGAGATGGATATACCAATTATGCAACTTAACCTGCTCAAAACAGAATTATGAGAACCAACTCAAAGACTCTAATTTATAAGCAAAATATACACAAATCAAAAGCAGAAAAGGGAAGACAATTAAGTGCTCGGAGAGGAAGTTGTGCTCATGGTATTATGTAGGTTCACATAACGCCTAATTTCCTGTGGAACTAAATTCAAAGCGTAGCAAACCTGGTTGAGCTACTTCATTGACTGAATAATAATCTACACATTGAAAAATACCCAACCTGTAATATATCCATCAAACTGGACCGCGAAAAAACCATCAAATGAAATGCATTAGTTGATCTACATCATCCACTACAAGTCTCTAAGATTTAAAAAAGGATCTTGATTTCCTAAGCAGCATTGACGGCATTATTATTACCTACAACGACAACAAAAAGGAATCTTACTTCACTAAGCAGCCTTAGCCTTGTCATTGCCTACATCATTAAGAATTGGAAGATTGCTTAGGTATTCATCCAGACCTTCGAAGAACCCAATCCCAATCCCTTCCATGTTATCATCCTCCCCACGTACTGATCCATTTCCTTGGTTCACCCTGAGAGTAGGCTCCTCGACTTCATTGCTAAATTCCACATTCAAATCCAACTTCTCAAAGTTCTTTGCAACTCTCCCAGGTTGCTTCCGTGCATTAGTTCCACACCCTTTCTTACTCGGTTCACCCATTGATTTATTAGGCGCCTCCACCTCTTGTGCAGTTACAAGTTCATCTTGTACATTCACATTTATAGCTTTATCAACTTGAGCTTTTTTCACATTTTTATTTGGCTTCCCATCAGCCCGTTTTCCTTTAACACTATTCACTTTCTTCTTCTTCTTCTTTTTCTTCTTCTCCATATCATTTTTCCAGTCAACATCAGACTCGCTCGAGTTCGAGAGTTCCACAATATCATCGTCATCATCAATATATACTCTCGGAGCAGAGCTCTTCCTTCCAGCCTTATTATTTGCACTAGTTACATTCCCCATTTGTGGGGAAGCAAACATAGGTGAAAACGGGGTCCACTGCGAAGCTGCACCTCGATTTTTCTTCATATTCACCATCGAAACACCCAACGGCAAAAATCCCCAGCAACAGAAGTACTGCTCTTGTTCATCTGCAATTGGTGGTGGCGATGGAATTGCCACTGCTTGAAATGCTCTTTTACATTTCTGACACCGGAGAGTACAATCAGTGTACACCCTAGGATACTCATACATGTGATAACAATAAGGACACGCAGTCCAGAAAGTCGGCACACCATCACCTGTGGGTGCATCCGCTCTCTCCACCTCTTCTATATTCTCATCAACAGGAGTATGCTGACTAGTTTTATGACTTTCATCTGTAACTTTAGAATATTTTTGCTCAGGCTGTGGCTGCTTATTCACTTGTTCCTGCGTCAACCTAGACGCAGAAGCCACATTCCCAGTAAAACAAGGATAACTATTCTGTGGCTGTATATTCACTTGTTCTTCAGTCGAAACAGACCCTGATCCCATCCAAGACCCAAAAGCTATATTACCACCTGAAGAAAAATTAATAAAGCTGTGTACTGGTTGCTTACTCACTTGTTCCGCACTCGACCCAAAAGTTAAGGGGTCGAGAGCTACATGTGCAGGTACTTGTGCTTGAGGGATATGACTCACAGAAGTGGCGCTGTTAGAATGTACCAGTGGTTGAGGGGCATGAGGGCTTCCACTGCTACTGCTTCCTCCGAAAAAAATGAAGTTCTGCTGCATTGAAGGAATAGTCAAATGCTCTTGAACCGACACAGGGTTAAACGGGTCGGGTTGGTGCTGCGGCTGTAAACCCAATTCCTTATCGTACACCGATTTCCTCGATGGGTTCGAGAGCACCGACCACGCGTCCACGACCAGTCGAAACGCCTGGTCGGCAAACAGAAAATTATTCTTCTGAGGGTTCAATAGAAGGGCTAGTCGGCTGTACTGGTTTGCAATAAGCTCCGAATCGTGGCACTGGTGGGGTGCTTGAAGAATTGAGTACCAATCAAGCTGGTTATTATTTATCCGCCGGTCACCGGCGATAAGAGTGTCAATCACGGCGAGGATTTGCTCAGCCTGCAAAAGGGTCGGGTCAGAGTCCCGAGCCCGGGTCGCAAATGCCTTGCTGCCAAGCAAGTCACGCGCCGACAACAATTTCTCAGCAATTGTCAGCCACCTTAAAGCCTCTGATCGAGTGGTGGTTGTCGGAAAAAATGATTGTTCCATTTTTCTTCCCTTTTTTTCTAATTTCAGCTTCGTTTTATGAGGTGGAATGCGGGTGGAGAGGAGGAAGAATGGGAGTAAGTATTTTCTTGCAGACGAAAAAGGGCCTAAGTTTTGCATAAAAGACATGATGTTACGTGGAAAAGGGTTGACAAAGACGAGGATGAAGAGGTAATTCGAAGAAAATCTTGACTTTGTGACATGAATGAAAAGGTCGAGTTGCCAACAGCTGGAAAATGACATTACAGTAGTTCTGATATTTTACAGGTGCAATTGACAGACTTTTTCCGTCCAAAGGAATCTATTTGCACTTTTTTGAATAGTTACGAGTCTTGCATGCAATTTTCCCTGGCAAATGATATAAACCACTTGTGAAAGAAATTAGTAATTTTTTTTCCAAACAATTTTTATTTTCATTTTCTATGCTATTTTACTTTTTCAAAATAAATTTTTTTTAACTTCCATAACTTTCAAACCTTGTGTAAATCTTGTTATATCTCTTTACAATTTTCTATATATCTATGAAGTAATTAGATTACCTCTATAATCCATCTTATTGGCATAGAAGCGAATTAATTTTGTTGCGACACTTGAATTACGCCTCAAACTATGTTGAATTACCCTCTTATGTGTAGAATCCATAAATACTCCACACTTCAATACAAAATTAGAAATTTTATGAGAACAAATTGCAATTTTCCTCTTTATATTTCCTCGTTTTACTTATTCAAATTCTTTCGATATAGTTATATTCATATCTACAATGGAGCTTGGCAAATCCTCCATATTCATAGTACGTCTTTTCAAAAATAATTATTTCGTTTTCACTTTTTATGCAATTCACTGTTAAGAAACAACACATTTTGACTTAAATCTCTAGTGTCACTCTCTTTGCTAAGAAGAAGAAGATGAAGATGATGATGATCATAATACAACTTTTCACATACTTACGCGCGAAACTTTCAAATCATACTCTAGCAAACTTTGAGCTACAAAAATATTGAGAATCCATTAGATCTAGCACGTCTTAAAGTGTGTTGGGGTCAAATAATTTTAAGTTCAGCATACCTTAAAAAGGGATCATGTTGCACCCGTGGTGATCAGTCATCTCAAATGTAGGTTGTACTAAACGGTCACGGCCCATACATGTTAGTGTGTTACCAACCTCAAATTAGCAAAGACTTCATTTCTCACCTTCACTACTCTCGACTTCCTAAATAAAAGCCTTTGCATTTTTGTATTCTTCAATTTTTATATGCATTCTCTTTTATACAACTTGTTAGGTTTTAAAGTTGTTGGCAATCTTTTGACAAAACTATTGTTGTAAAAGAGTTTTTAAAATTCAAAGGGTCAAGTAGTAAGTTAGAAGTTATAGAATTCGAGTATGGAACAAATAAGTAAATGTTGCCGTAATTTTGCTAGCCTATCACCCAGCTATTACTCAAGCTGTAAAAATAGAAGTTGTGACGCATGCCTGTTGCCTGGACTTCGCTCAAGAGAGACACTATCGCTCGCCTGTCGCTGAGCTCTCGCTCGAACGATAATATATTTCAAAAAAACCTAATATGCATTTTTCAAAGTTTTTATCCGGCTCATACTATCCAAAACCTCTTCACTATATATATGAATACCACCACACGAGATATACAAGTTGAACGTTCAGAGAAACAAGGTTTTTCATCCTCTATATCATCTATATCATTCATTGAGTTCAACCATTATTTTGATTTGATCATTGCTTAGAAAAACATCATCCTCACATAAATCAAACACCAAAACACATACTTTCACAGCATCGTTCAAAGTTCTGAAGATCGAGGAAGGTGGCACCAGTTTCGGTTGTTAGATAACAATGAGTTCTCATTACTCTACGAGAGGTAGACGAATTCAGAAGGTCGGGAATTGATACAGAAGTACGCAATCTAGGAGAGCTTTTGTGATTACAGTCAGGAGGTCAAAAAATACTAGAATTAGTCGAGTCTAACAGCACTATAAGTTGATTCGTTTATAGTGGATGTAACGACTTGGTCCCTGAGTTTTTACCCAGTTGGGTGTCTCTGTCATCAATATTTGTGTTATTTATTGCTCTCTTATTACAAACTGCAGCAATTCAACTTAGGATAATTGGACTATTTGTTTAACCATCTAGAAATAATTAAAATGTGACTTGTTGCTTTTAATTATATAATTCCGCACGTAAGGTCGAACATAATCTTTAGTTCTGCATAAACACTTATTCACCTCACCTCTAGGTGTTAGTTGGGTTGAACGTCGTTATTTCAGCACTTGTTAAGTAGTTACAATTTTTTTTAAAAGACTCCACTATTAGGAGCTTTGGTGAAACGAAAAATGTTTGATTCCTTAATGATGTAGAGTTTGCGGGGGGGGGAGAGAGAGAGAGATAAGGTTGTAAGGTTAATAATTTTATCTTTGAGGAAAAATATGTATATTTTTCTTCTATTGCTATTGACAATGATCATGACTAGAGACAAATTATTGTTCTAGATCTTGTTCAAAAAGCAATTTTGGATCAAGACAATATTACAAAATTTCCTATACACAATCAAAAGAATGTTCCTGAAAAACAAACTCAACAATCTCATAAACAAATGCCATTAAGGAAATCTACTATAAAAATGAGAAAAGTAATTCCGGATGACTTTATAGTCTTTCTCTAAGAAAATAAGGATGGCATGGATTAGTGGAAAAAGAACTGAACAATCAACTTTCATCAAATCATGCAAAGCAATAATTCTAAAGAATGGATTGATGTCAAGCATAAAGAGATGAAGTTCATAAGTAACAATGACATTTGAGAACTCATCATATTGTCTGAAGGTGCGAAACTTATTGGTTGTAATTGGATATTTAAAACCAAGAGGGATTGGAAGGGTGATATGGAGAGATATGGCACTCGTCTTGTTGCAAATGACTTTACTCAAAAGGAAGACATTGAAATTAAAGAGACGTTTTCTCCGATTTTTATGAAATACTCTTTTCGGATAATTATGACATTTGTGACACATTTAGATCTTAAGTTAAGTTAGATGGTTTACAAATTAAAGAAATCCATCTATGGACTTGAGTTGGTTTCCCGTAATGGTATTACAAATTTCATCAAATAATTATATTCGATTTTGAGGTTAATTCAGTTGATGATTATGTATATCACTAGTTCGGTGGGAGTAAACATATTTTTTAGTATTGTATGTAGATAACATACTGCTAGTCAGCAATGATATAAGCTTATTGCACGAAACCAAAAGATTTCTGTTATGGAATTTTGAAATGAAAAACTTGACGACGCCTCTTTTGTATTAAAGATATAGATACACATGGATCATTCTCGGTGTATTTTGTATTATCACAGAAGAGTTATATCGATAAGGTTCTTAAGAAATTTGTGATGCATATATGTAACTCAGGTGACACCCCTATTATTAAGGGAGACAAGTTTAGTTTCAATTAATGTCACAAGGATAAATTTAAATAAAAAAATATATAGAAAATCCCATGTGCTTCGACAATTGAGAATTTAATGTATACTTATGTTTGCACACATCCGAATATAGTATTCATTATTGGAATATTGGACAGATATTTAAGTAACTCTAGGATGGAATTTTGAAAAGCAGTCATTAGGTTATTCAGTATATATAGAGAACTAAGAATTACTTGATCACATTCAGGAAAATCAGACCAATTGCATATTTTGGATGGATTTGAAAAACCACTTTAGTTATTCTGTAGCAATAGCAGTCTTGTATTTCAACAGGAGCATGATGATATCAAAATTTATAGACATTAAGTTCCTAGTTGTTAAGGAAAAAATTCAGAGTGGTTAGGTTTCTATAAAGCATATTAGGACAAACTCCACAGTCATAAATCCATTTACTAAATGGCTACCACCCAAGGTCTTTCATGAGCACAATACGCCCATGGATGTTGCATCTTTTGATGATATGCCAATTTAGTGAGAGTTTGTATTCAGATGTTGTCTGTTTTATGTACATTTTTATCTATGGNTTAAGTTCCTAGTTGTTAAGGAAAAAATTCAGAGTGGTTAGGTTTCTATAAAGCATATTAGGACAAACTCCACAGTCATAAATCCATTTACTAAATGGCTACCACCCAAGGTCTTTCATGAGCACAATACGCCCATGGATGTTGCATCTTTTGATGATATGCCAATTTAGTGAGAGTTTGTATTCAGATGTTGTCTGTTTTATGTACATTTTTATCTATGGATATTCGGTTTATTTTAGAAATAAAGTATTCAGTTCCACTGAGATTAAAATTTATGGTAAATCTTATTAAAGAATAAGGTAGGATAAGTTGGAAATAGACATGTTTAGATCATATTACATGTAATTTTCATATTACACATCTACACTTGATCTGTGTCATTTGATTGTGTTGATATTTGAGGATTTAGTTATGATATTTGCGAAAACTACTTTGATCCTATATTGATATAATCAATGGACGAGATTGTTCGGAGATACTTTTGGTTATGATAACAAAAGTTTTGACGTCATAAGTTTGTACACGTTTATAAGGTAACATATGTTGTCCAAGTGGAAGATTGTTGGGTTTATTAATTTTTCATGAGGGCGTACATATGTATAAGGCTATCTTAAAGTTAAACCCAATTAAAATGATCTAATGAAGAATTAAATTGTTTGGTTTAAGATATCTAAATAAAGTGTGAGTTGGATTACTTGTGTAGAGACCGATCCATTATGGTTATGTTTGATGATGAGCCAAATATATATAGAAACTATAAATAGGTTTATAGTCCCCAATTCATATATAACTTCTCATTCTTTATGCCATCCTATCAATACAAGAATACAAACGAAAGTATATTGAAAAGGAAGATCCAAAATCTACAATCAAGAATAATGATTGAAAAAAATAAGAATTAAGAAGAAGGATTGGAGAAATTACATTGAAAAACAAGACAATCAAGATTATGGAGTAAGAATAGACATCTACATGAACATATATAGATCTTCTTGGCATTAATTTTGGCATCCCAAATCAATACAATATTGATATATCTCATTTGCTTCAATACAGAACTTCCGTTCTTAATTTTCAAATATATTCATTTTTACCCAAATGTTCAAGAGTTCATAGTCATTATGTTTGTTAAGCCCAAATTATAATTGGCAATTTCTAAATTTGTAATTGAAAGTTTCCTTAGTCAAAATCATGTCCTAGTTGAATTGTATTAGAAGTTTATCAAGTTGTAATTATAGTCAAAATTATGAGTTATTGAGTCCTAATTATGGCAAAAGAGTTGTAGTTGGTAGTATAGTTCTTGAAGGAGTCCAAAAAGACCACATATGATCATTGGAATGCAATTAAAAGTTTAAAGAGTGTCAAAAAGCCATACAAACTTTCAGTAGCAACTTGCAACCTCTTTTTCACGTAGAAAACATTGGAATTTGGACGAGGCAATTTCTAAAAGAATTGTATTCCATTTAATTAGTTTTCCAACGCATTTTTAATCACCTCAATCGACATCGGGAGAGAGTTATATTAAAATACCGACGACTGCTCAATGTCGCTCGCCTATAACTCGCTTGGCGCTTGAGTGACGTGATTATTCGATGAACAGTAATATTTCATTTTCAAGTTGATTTTGAGTTCATTTTCATTCCAAACACTACTCATTTTAAATATACACACTATGGGACGTCAAAATGTGGTTGAACAATATTTTGATTATAGAGATCATTCTTTGAAGATCCAAACATCCTTTCATTGGTTTCTTGATACAACCACAATATTATTTGTTCATTATCCAACCCATATATTGACCCAATTAGTAGAACATTGTTGTAAGTTAAGAGTTTGTTCTTTGAAAGCCAAAAACATAATCCAATATCTTTTGCATCAGCTTACAAGATCAAAACACACATAAATCGTTTGATCAAACACCAACCCGAAGAACGAGGAGTTTTTCATTTAATACTTCAGAAATAAATCGATACTAGGAATCGGAAGCTGTTGCATAACCACAAATTCAAAAGGACTAAGGTGAGATACAAGGAGTCAGGATCTGGCGTTTGGAGCACACAATTCAAAAGGTCTAAGGTATAAACTAGGAGTCAGGATTTGTTTTGAAGGAGCACACTTCCAGTATGATCAAGTGAGACTACAAGAATTGAGGTTAGAAATTCTATAGGGTAGATGGGTCTAGACCGTACTGTAAGTTTTGCTTCAATTTATAGTGGACTGCTGACTGACAAAGTGCCCAGAGTTTTTACCCAATTGGAATTTCTCCGTGATTATCTTTGGTATTCTTCACTGCTTTAATTAATAATTATGGTATTCAAATTTAGGATAAATTGACTTGTTTGATCTAACTATCTAGAAACAATTAGAAAAATGACGTGTTGCTTCTAATTGTGTAATTTCGCGGTTAGGTCTAAATAAATCATCCACTTTAAAACTCTCAATGTTGAATAAGAGTACAATCAAATTCTGGTTCGACATTGGGTTGTATTTACCTTGGGAAAAATTTTTTATATCTTATAAGACTAAACACCCATTATCATGCTAGCTCCATGCATGCATGCCTAATCTCACTTCATTCGTTTCAAAAATAATTTTAATCATCCCTTTAAGTTTCTGCATTCCTATCAAGTTTTCAACAACAATTAAAACATATAAAGACTACCAGATCTTAATCTATCTCAAGCCTAAAACTTCATACAGCAAAAATCATCCAATAAAAGTAAATCAAAACCACAAACTTAACTCCTAATTTTAAGATATACACTACATTCTTATTTATCCAAGGACCAATTAGTACCCCCACAATGACAAAATTACGACATTGATAATGTAGCAACCAAAAGGAACAGGTTTTCATGGTATAGTATGAGTGCGAAGAAACAAAGTTAAAAGAGGAAAATAAAGACCTTGTTTTTGCAGTCAATATCTGTAGAAGTGTCAACCTGCTGGTTGTGGTCTGCCACCACCCCATAATCAACCCAGTTATCAAAATGCCCATTTCCCAAAGCCCCATCACAACCGCCACCATCGCCACCGGGCCCACCACTAACCCCTTCCATTGTCCCTTTCTGTAAGATGAAGTTGTAAAATGTTATGCCATAGGTACAATCAATTTTAGACATAAATTATATATATAATTGATGCAATTTTATGGAAGACCTATTATTTAATTCATATTCAACTAAATTAAATAATAGAGTTCGTGGATTCAAATCTTAGTAATTTGTTTATCACAAGAAGTTGTGATTGTAAGATACCAATTACATATGAATGAATCATAAATTGTTCGTGGTTGTGTACAATAACAAGATACGAATATAGTTATTGCGGATAAATCATCGCGTGATATTTTTTTGCTTGTAAAGTAAGTAGCCGATCTCACGAGCTAAAGTGTGGCGACATTTAAATGATCACGTGGAGACACGCTGGGGAGATTCTACAAGAATAACTATTTGAGTGTCAGTACTTAATCTCTAGAATTCGATGGAATTGGTCCTTCGATTTGAGGTCATCATAGTGCATTATATGAGGACATTCATATTTTGGTGATGTTGAATGTTGCTCTACCAATGGTCGCTAATACGACTTTGTTCAAGTATGTTATGAAGGTTGTAAATGATAAATAGAGGATTCGTTAATCTTAGATAGTAAAAAAATTATAATCTATATTTTATTCAGTTAAGTTGATAACGAAATCTTTGACCAATGTGTACTCATAAGTCGAAAAAGAGTTTTTGACTTACAATGACTTAATAGTAGGATGAAAGATATGATCGATAATTGAGATTGACCCATATTCAGATTTCATTATTGATCATATTATATTGACGAATGGATTATAATTTCACCAAAACAAACAAGATTGGTTTTGTCAAACCACATGACATTTCCCATCACATGTATTGCTCTAACACATTGTTAGATGTTAATTTGGGATGACATATGTGAATTGATGATAAATTAAGAAGGTGTATTTTAATTTATCGATTTTGATCAGATTAAAATAATAATAATTCACGTTGTTAGATATCATAATTGAGAGCGTGATGGGTCACACAGAAAAAGGAGAACTAGAAGAATGAGATTCACCAATTAATTAATTAACAAGTGTTTGACAATTAATTAATTTGGTTGCTGTTAATATGCCAGAATTAATTAATTGGTTTAAATAATTCATGGACGTAATTTAACTAATTGGATTAATTAAATATTAGACTTGGTTAAGTTTAAGAGACGGGTTTAGCCCACTTGGACTTGTATTAATAGGTTGTTAGGGTTTGAAAATTACTAAACACATATTATTTATATTCTTGCTAACACAAGAAAAGAGAAGTCATGATTCTCTCATTCTTGTTCCTTGTGTGGATTTTTATTGAAATTTGAACAATTAGACAGCTGTAAATTACAGATCATGATTATTCGTGTTCCAAAATCAGCAGAATAGTTAACAAAATCTACCAAATGTATAATTTTTATCACGATTTCTTTCTAAACACAAAGAAGATTTTTTATGGAAAATTTGTTTATTTTCCGTTGTGCATGTTAATTAAATTCACAAGACAAGTGCCCTTTATTCACCCCTGCTTCTGATGAACCCATGTTTGCTGAACCAATGTTCTGGAAAACACCATTGATACCAGTCAATTACACATACAACTTGACTTGTATGCATACATCTTGTACACACGAAGTGTAAGCCTGGATTTACACTTCTAATATGTCAAAAATTTAGCAATTGATTGAAAAATTAGAAAAAAGTGTTGTCAATATCAATGTATTAAAATTTGTCAACTCACGTGAGTATAAATCAACGTGTCAACCTTCATGTGTTTAGTCCACCAAACCGCAAGTTATTAGTCACAAGACTCACAACAGAAACATTGCTTGCCTTCGTCTCATAATCACATAATGCATCATACCTAACATTAAAAAGAAGAAAAAAGAAAGAGAGAGAGAACATGACTGTGTGTGTCTGTGGAGAGAGAGAGTATTTCTGCTTAAAACAGCAGCATCCTCATGAAGAAATCCGGTTCCATCTGACTGTACAAGCTCTCCAAGATCCGTAAAACGGGTGCCATTTCTACCACCTTCATCACTTCTACATAGACAAAAAGGAAAACATATAGATATATGAACAAAAGCCCCCTTTCACAAATACACACACACAGTAAAGAAAGACAAATAAACAAGAATCTTGAGCACCTAAGGTAAAAGGGTGAGTGGCAATGCATATTAGAGTTTGTGAGGGAAATAGCCTGTGGGCTGGGGAAAAGCTTACATTTTTCAACTCTTAACACAATGTGCTTGTGTGTGTGTATCTTTGTAAAGTACACAACTTGAAGAATGTTTAGAAAGAAACAGAAAGTGAAGCAGAAGCAGCAGAATAAATAATTGGCAAAGCCAAGAAAAGCTTAAAGTGGAATATTTTAATCAAACAGAAGATAGTGAATCAAAGCTTTAATAGACGTTAAAAACGTCAGTACAATACAATCATTTTCTTATTGCTTTCTGACCCTTCCCCTTTGAGATTTTATTCTCCCAATAAGCGACATCACTCTCTCACCCTTTCTGGAGCGTGAAGGACACATGCCGCCATATGATGTTGAATATGTCTGACGTTGAAGCCAAAATTTTGTCAAAGATTCATGCATTGGGTCCTGTATTTAAGATATCTACACCTATCTTAAATTAATTTCCAAGCTTTCTTGGTTGCTTGTACTGGGAGATGCTTTGGCACACCAAATCTCTTCTTATTATTGCATTTTTCAGCTCAATAGATTTGTGTTCTAACACACTTCAGAATGTGGTAGTATTACTATATTCTTACGGTGTTCGAATTTGTATTATATAGTTCTTATGTACAGGCTCTTCTTGAAGGTAACCTTCACACCGAGTCTAAGCACTCGAGTTTGTCTCGGTCGTAATCAATTAATTTTGATGATAAGTTGAACACAACTCGAACTTTATTAGTTCTAAGTAAGCAATGTCGAATTTTCGGAAAAAATTACATATATGCAATTACTATTCATTGACTCGAGATCATAAGTTTGTTAGTGATGATGCCTCACTTACCCAGAAAATCATAATATGTATCATTACGCACATGGTTATATTAATAGGCGAGGTACATGAAATTTAGAAAAATGTTATGTGTACAAAATAGATTACATAATCAATACATGGCGGCCCCCTATTGGAGGGCGTCTGGGTCTCCAATAAAGGGTCGTCACGTGTTGATTAAAAGATTATATAATCTATTTTGTACAAATAGATTTTTCCTTAAATTTATATAGTCAATTCTCGTATAACCTAAAATTTTAAATAATAACCAAGCACGATAAATAAATTTGAGAAAAAAAATGTCTCTTATTTAACAACTTAGCCCCTGTTTGATTTAGATAAAAATTAAAATTTTAGTAGATTTTAATAAAAGATAATAGAATGTATGGTTGAAAAGTTATGATTTACATTATATGAGATCCTTCCAAGCTCATCATAATTTGTAAGTATTGATTACGTTAATTTCCTTTAGTATTCCAAACTTATTCATATACGATTTTGACTGTGTTTACATTAAAAGTAATCGATCCAAAAAAAACTAGAAGTATTTTAAAAGTTCTAAATAAAAAAAAAAAAAAAAAGACTCGTTGGCCTATCTAAGAGCCACTGGACCAAGCTGAGAATGCCTTTTGGACACAAGTCGGGACCTGGCTGGGATTTATACTTGGCTCTATCAATTGCCATGCCTAGTGGAGACCGGTCGGGTTCCAAGCCACCTTGTCTCTATAGGTGTAAGGTGTAATTTACTTGATGAATTGCTACAAAATAGAATAATAACGATGGTTGGTACTCGAGCGATAGGTCAGCGACAGGCTAGCAAGAGAAGCTCTTGTGAAAAGGTGTCATTGTCACTCGAGAGAGAAGTCAACGACATGTTATCGACATCAAGAGTTGCTTCTGTTCATAATGTTGCGAGATTTGGCTTGCAACACTTCGTCCACAACCCCTCATATTTGGGACGTCCTTTTTCTTTATACCAATTATATGCAATCATAGCAAAATATTCTCTTCTCTCTCTCAACCAAATTTTGCATATATATTGCATAAAATTATGCTTTTATTCAATTTTGTATGAAGGAGTATATAAACCAAATTCTAGTTCGTTGTTTTTGTGTGTTGAAGTGTTACTCACACAAGAATAAGTCGTTTTATCTTGGGAGTTGATTGTCATAAACCATATGCACCATCACAGGCAAATTGGACTTAAGGACATAGTATTCAACACTTGCCTAGACTTTGCATCCATTTGACGTTATTCATTTGAAATTTCATTGCCGTTACTCTGCCGAAATTTCAGCAAAATTTTGATAAAGATTCTACGGGCATTTATTTGTTATTCCATACACCAATATATCCAACAATCTTAAGTTGAATTTTGAGTTGTGAAGTGACCCCGTTTATTTCGGTTAAACTATTATTTGGTTTAACTTCCTTTACTCTTCTTTTGATTTGGTTGATCTTCTGTTTTGTGTAAACAAAAATGAATTCGATTTTTAATACCAACTATTTCGAACGACAATTTGAATCTGGGAACTTCGGAAGGAATTGTTCATACCGGTACAATTATCCGATTGTTACTGGCCCTCTAAACTTCGTTCCACATGGAAAGAAATCGGAGAAATTCATTGGGGCCGATTTCAAGAAATGACAACAGAAAATGTCATTCTATCTCACGACCCTCAATTTGGCAAAGTTCTTAAATGATGATGCTCTCGTCGTACAGTAAGGGGAAAAAATATACCATCACTAATAACTTTGGATGCTTGGAAACATTCAGATTTCTTGTGCAAAAATTCTATTTTGAATGGCTTGGACAGCTCGTTATATAACATATATAGTTCCAAGAAATCTGCAAATGAACTATGGGAGTCTTTGGAAAAGAAATACAAGACTGAGATGCTCGAACGAAAAAGTTTATCGTAAGAAATGGGACTACAAAATGGTAGATTTAAGGTAACAACTTTTAAGTTTGCACCAACTTTTCATTACTAAAGTCACACGAATTATAATTAATATTACTGCACAAAAATCTGGATTGCAATAGTAACGCACACCCACTAGACCCAATTGGCCATACTGCTTACATTTATTCAGAGTATGCCCCATACAACTTCACTCAGTCAACAAACTAACTAAAAACATTCAAGTAATAAAATAGACCTTAATTGTGCAATAAGATTTCTTAAATACAACTTCACTCAGTCAACTTCCTTTCTTCTTGTGATGATTTCTTGAAGTTTTCGTATTCCATCTTTTTAATGCTTAAAATAAATTAAGTTGAGTCCAATTCCATTACTTTACATACAAAATTGTGTAATAATCATGAACTTTTTGTTAAAACTATTGCTCAGATGATTAATAATAAATGAAAATAAGGACAGGATATTCTTCCGCAAGGACTTGCACGTTCTACTCTGTTTCTTTGTATGGAAGTGATTATTTTGAAAATTAGTTTTTCCATACTTATTTTCAATCATATATTCTTTAAAAACATCATTTTTCACACTTCCTTGTAATTTTTCCAACTTTTTAACTATACATCCTAAGTATGGAGCACCATGTAAACTCCAAAACTCATGTTGACCATGATAGGAATATGAGCAACTCTTGAAGATCAATTTTGTTTAATATACAATGACACTAAGCTCAACTCTTAATTGATTGAAACTTGCAATTAACGAACTACAAAACGATCAGTGCTTGTTTTGTGTTGAAATTTTATCAACTATTCAACGAGTCAAATTTTAATTTTTAATCATACATTTTTATGAAATTCACAATATTATCAACTTTTAATCACAAATTTCATTAATTTTCATCAAAGTATGCTTATACTTTTATCAAAAGTCTTGTCGAACAACTCCTCTTAATCTCATGTAATGCGAAGTGAGAAAGCCTATTATGCATGACCAATTTTAATATTACAGATGTTCTTATCGTCAAATAAGTTATATGTCTATGTCAAAGAAAAAATATTGATAATTGACAACTCCTCGAGTAAACACTTTTCCATGTGGTTAAAACATACTCCCTACAATCTTCTCAATAAATACTCAATAGTATAAAATCGGTCGCTTTGAATATTTATTCACAAATTTAAAGACCGTAGACATCAAAGTTGTGTTCACCCTTCCGACCTCACCGCGTCATGGAAAAAATTTTCCCAACCGCCATCTCATGCGCCTCTTTTCCTTCAAATAGATGAATTTGTTTTCTTTTTGTTTTTGTTGTTTTTTTATTTTTCAGCTCTTTTTTTTTTGGCAATTGAGAAAAACTCTAGACACAATGGTAAAAAAATTATCACTTTTATTCACAATTTCCATGCAAAACAAAACCAAACGAATAGAATTCGGTATGACAGTTATTTATTTATTTGCAATTGAAACAAATTCTAGATCCAATGGTAGAAAAAATTATCACATTAATGGACAATTTACATAAAAAAACAAAGTCAAACGAATATCAAACTTTCAATATTTTTCAAGTTGAAAATTATACCAATAAAAAACAATTAATTACAATTTCGAGTAAAACAATTTCTAGACAATTCAATTTTCTATAATTTATTTTCTTTCCACATATTTTCCACATTTGCAATCAAACGCACCCAAAAGGTTGTGGAGAAGTAGTGTAAGTTTTAGTAATCTTTGATGTAGACAGTTACGTGTCTATTATTTGGTACCATGTTTTCGTCCGTTGCCTTATGGAAAACCCCATATTTTGTGTAATTTCTACGACTTTCCAACACCAAAACAAGACAATCTCAAAGAGTAATGTTATTCATCCCGGGTGGGGTTACAAACACAGTTTAGGTGACTCTAAATGATAGGTTAAATGAAATGTGAAATTAAATGACTTATTTAATTTCACCTATCATTTAATGTCACATTAACACCACCTAGACTGTGTTTGTAACCCCGGTGAGGACAAATAACATTACTCAATTTCAGAACTTAATGAAAATGCTGAAATGATTAATTTTAGCGAACTGAAACAGATCGAAACACTGCATAGGAATGTGCACAAATCACTTGTGTGAACACGAGTTTAACAAATATGCTTTTCCCTATAAGATTCCATTTCGGACCAATCGGATTAAGCCTATATTTTAATCTAATTCAAAGTTAACAATTAATACTAATAACGTATTTTACGAAATTCACAACTCTTCAATCACATATCTCATGAGCATCTATTAAAAATTTATTAAAATTCTGATTTTAATTGCCATCAAACAAGGGTTTTTGAAAATCATTATTTGGATAAAATAGAGTTTTGAAATTTGAATAATGATTTTTTTGAGAATGTGTGGTTAAAAAGTAAAAAAATAAAATAAAATTGAACTTACATCCAAAATATTTTATTGTGTGAATATGCGATTGAATATGAGTATGTAAAAAAAAAAATTTAAATAATGATTGTCAAACATGCGCCAAAGTGTTTGTTTGAGCCTTATTTTTTGGGAGAATAAATTTTATAGTAGTTGAATTTTTCGAGAATTTCTCGTTGAAAACATTGATTTTAACTCTACATTTCACATGACTCACTCACTTACTCACTTGTCAATCATCCATTTCTTAAAAAATAGAATATTAACAAAATAAAATGAATCACGTAGATTATAATTACGGTCCACCCATGATTTTACTGTTTATTAAAAATTTATTAATTAATTATATAATTAATAGAAATTTCCTGAACATAGTGAAAATGCCATTTTAAAAATTTATTCTCTTGACACTATTCCAGATTCACTTTTATTATGAACCAATGTCATTTGGTTACGGATAGCAAAAAAATCCCTTAAACACGATATCCGCGGGGCTCCGTCTCGAACTGGATGTGAATTACTCACTTAATCGAGTAAATGGGGGTGAGACGAAGGCGGAGTCATTGCCCCGAAAAGGGTATGGAAACATGTACGGAAAACATGGTCTCTGCCCTCATTTAAAGTTTATTTCAAATTTATGTTTTTTATCAAATAATAAGAATTAACATCATTTTGAAAAGAACACGAGTTATCTTAATGAATTGGGAAAAAGTAATAATTTTGACCAACTCATGACCAAAAAAAAAAATGAGAGCAAAAAATAAATAAGACCCCGAACCCATCCTACCCACATCCTAACCGAGTATGGAGAATAGGGATGACCGATCTGCCCCATTGTCATTCCTATATAGCATAAACCTCATTTACAATTTAGATAAGAATCTATATCTTTAATGTAGAAAAAATGTGTTGACATATGGTTGATTTCATCATCAATGTTTTGATTATAACAAATAAGATTATTATTGTTTCTAACAATCGATTTTGCGTGATGATAGTACAATGTTAAAATCTATCGAGTATTATCAAAATCAACACATCATAAATCGGACTCGAAATGAATAGCAAAGTGAAATTTAAGCATACAAGTCAAATCATTCGAGACGAGAGGTTAAAAGATCAACATCAAGACAATCAAAACGAGCTC
>CAIGRH010187382.1:0-12079 GCA_903798295.1 Fraxinus nigra
GTGAGAAGTATGCACCTGACGCTATGAACTAGAAAATCTGGATTTGATGTTACCGACGAATTGTTGAGAGCTCAACAAATCACTTACTAGGTTATCCATATAAAGATGTAAATGAACAAGTTTAATTTTTAATTGAACTGTTATTATTAAAATAACAGAAAAATTACGACAATACTCTTAAAAAACACGTGCAATTCATATGTTATCAACTATTGAAACAAGTTTATTCTTCTTTTATCTTTTACAGAAACAAAAGAAAAGAAAAAAAATAATTCTTTCAAAATTCTTTCTTTTTGTCCATAAAATTGTTTGCAAGCATTGCACGAACAAAATTGAAGTAAATATTGAGGAAAAGAGAAGAATGGTACTGTTGAACTTTCAAAGCGCTAAAAGGCTGATTGCTCTTATCTCAGAGAGGAGTCCTCTTAGTAAGTGGGGCTCATTTATTATTTATTGAAATGATCAAATTATATGTACCTAATTTTCTACATAATAAATTATCGAATTGACAAGTGTATGCTCTCTATTGGGGGCGTCTGTGGGCCCAGATGCCCCCCACAAGCGCTCCTCTAATAGGAGGTCGCCACTTGTCGATTCGGTGATTCATTATGTAGAAAATTATGTACAACAACAATAATCTTTTTTTAAAAAGGGGGAGTGAGATGAGGAAGGTCCGGAAGAGCACTTCTACATGTATAGAAAAAAAAATTTCTATAAAACATAAAGATTTTACACATTAAGGTGGGGCCCTTTTTTTGTTATATTTAAATCACATAGGACCCAGCCCCATATGAGAGTCGGTAATTTTTATAGAAGGATTTCTTCTATACAAGGAGAAAAATTCGGTCCGAAAAGCCCTTATTTTATTAATGGGACATTTTGATCACATTTTCCTCTCATTCTCACCTGGTTCTAGTTCACGAAAGGGTCAACAGAATGGTCCCACACGCAATAACTACTATGGGAACCAACAGACGAGGCCAGCTGAACTACTGTACCTACTCACAATGGCTATTATGAAAATCAGCAAACAATACAGGATTGGGTAAAAGGGATTTTTCCCCGCTCCAAGTTTCGCGTATGGCATTCGGGAGGAAACCAATGTAAAGTCTGCCTAATCGCATGATGATGCAACAAGACATGCTTGAGGGCTACCTTCCTAACTGCTAATAAGACAGCAGAGATCTTCCATTGAGGAGAAATTGTTCAATTTTCGTTTTATTTGTGATGGAAGGAAAAATTACTGCACGGGAAAATCTGTCACTTGTCCATAAAATAAGAAAGCTTAGAATGCAACCTTTATCTCGTCGCACCTTGTGTAAAAAAATGTCAAAAATTTTGGTTTCTCATTGCAAAGTTTGCTGTAGCAGTTGTAGCTGATTAAAACAAAATTAGGATTGCATGGAAATGTAATCCTAATTTTTAGAAAAATAAGAAGGAACAAAGGAAAAACATGAAATTGCATATAATCACACGGAAGTTTCATTTGGTATTGAGAAAAAACTGAAAAATAACGGAAAATCAAAAATACTAAAAACAAAGTGCTGCTACAAGATTGTTATTGGAAAAAATAAAAAAAATAAAAAGGAAAGAAAGTTCAAAATATTAATTTTTTTTTTCTTTTCTCATGTTTGTGCCAAAAAGATCAAAGAAGAATGACATTTTCTTTCACTAGTTGATAACACGTGCATTGCACTTGTTTTTGTAATAGTATTGTAAGATTTTTTTTAATTCAAAGATAATAATAATAATAATAATAATAATAATAATAATAATAAAGATGCAGTAGCACAAAAGAGCGCAATCAATTAAAATAAGAAATGTTAACCGCATTATTGATAGAGCTTGACATAATTTCATATTTGGAAGCTTCATAACTAGTCAAAAATTTTGAGAATCTTAGTACAAAATCACGTGCAGCGTGCATATTATCAAGTAGTAAACAAAATGTTCTCTTTTCTTTTACACAAACAAACAAAAAAATATATATATTAGTTCCGAACTTCTTTCTTTTCCTTTTTCTTCAATAACAATCTTGCGTGCAATGGATGTGCACGATCAAATTAAACACCAAGGAACAATGAATCATATAATTTTGGAACCGATCGGATTGGAGGAATGATAGATAACCTTGGCAAAATTCTTACTACTAGATCTACCAAATGTGTAGAAGAAGTGCAGCCTCATGAAAAGTAGGAAATTCATTAGTGTTCTCTTTCCTGCTCAACAATTGTGTTTCATCCCCACTTAACATGAACTTGGCACGCGTGCTTCTACCACTATCATCACTACCACTTCCATCTTCATCACTGAAGACTTCTTGAGACAAGACATGAGCTGGGCAGGCTGCTGCTGATGCGGTGGCTAGGAATCTTTTATTTCCTGGATAGTGCAACTAACACAGCAGGAAGATTTAACAAAATGACGCGATCTTGAATAAAAATTTGTGTACAAATTTAGAATGACATGATCTAGAACAATAATTCGTGCAGCAAAAAAAGCCAAGATGCAATATTTTGATAACATGAAGTCCTTAGGAAACTTGATTAATTATGAAATATAAATCCTCATGGTTGAGTCCCCGACATGCCAGCTTGTCCAATGGTGCATCCACAGGTGCAAAAACAGCTGCATCAGCAACCCATGTCCTCCTTTTGAAGTCTAGCTTTATCTCACATCCAACACGAAGAGAATGGAGCTGCTATGTTTTGGTACAACAAGCTTGTTTAGTTTTCAGAATTGTGTTTGGCTGGATAGCGCTCCTTCTTTCCTTGACAAAACACTTTAAATTTTGGATTTTTCTGATTACTATATATTCGGTTTTGCCTTTAAAAAAAATTAATTGTTTCAAGATTTGAACTTATGATAAATGTTTAGAATACTTATGTCATATTGATTAGACAGTAAATTCATTTTTTTTTTTTGGTAAGACCGTTGGATAATTTCACCAAAGTTTTAATGACCCATCTTAACCAGCTATTGCCTAAGATAATTTCACCATATCAGAATGTCTTTGTTCCAGGGAGATTAATGAGCGATAACACTCTTCTAGTGCAGGAAGTTAGTACATTTAGTTGACCTTAAAGTTCGAGGGGGTTACACTAAATTTGGACTTGCAAAAGGCTTATGACTGTATAAACTGTAATTTTCTGCTCAAATCTGTGTATTCCTTATCGATGAACGCTGGGCAACAAGATTGGAATATGTATCTCAGGCTGCTGGTTTTTAATTCTTATTATTGGTGAGTTATCTGGTTTTTAATTCTCTGTTTATCTTAAGCGCTGAAATCCCTTCTCATGGGCTTCAACAGTTGGTGGAAATACATTCAGAGATTATCTTTAGACTGCTGGCCAGCTATCTATCTCCCATCTTTCCTATGCAGATGACTTTCTTTTCTTGTTAACGGGCAAAAAGTGCCATTGAATTTATTTATTTATTTATTTTTTATTTTTTTTTGTGGCCTATAACGTAGATATATCGGGACAAATTATTAACAATAATAAGAGTGGCTTTTTGGTATCCCAGAGACTACAACTCCTCCGATTCACAAGTGGGACGTCTCACGGGAATCAAGCAGTAGATATTGCCCTTTGTTTTTCTGTGGACGCCACTATTTAAAGGAGAAATAAAGGGCTTACAATTTGTGGAATACTGAAAAAAGAAAAACTAAGGCTCAAATGATGTGCTAATCAGACTCTTTCTCCTGGAGGTCGTATCAAGCTCATAAAGTCAGTTCTTAGTTCTATCCCCATTTGCATAATCCAGGACATTTATTCCCCGAAATATCTGATAAAGAAGTTCGAAATGACAATGGCTCGTTTTATATGGGGATCATCTGAACATAAAAAATGCGCACATTGGGTCGAATTAATTTACTGAAGGTGGGTTGAGCTTTCGAAGTACGGAAGAATTAATTTGGGTGTTTTCTTTTGAGATGAGGAGGATATTTCTCTCCCAATCATCATCTTGGCTCACTTTATTTTTGACAAATATTGCAAAAATAATCACCCGAGGCTTTCTTTGACCCCTACTCCAGCTTCTCCAACATGGAAACTTATTAAGGCTGCAGCAGACTGGACTGGACTGGACCGCACTTGGCTTGGAAAAGTGGAAATTACACAAAACCAGAATTGAAAAGATTCAATTTCAAATCTCAAATTTAAAGAATTTCTTTTCAAAAATCAGATAATTTTGCATCTTTCAATTTTAATAATAATATTATAAAACTAAAAATTAATTTATATACATCCCCAGCCACCCCCGATTTTAAATCCCTAATTTCTTTCTCGTTCAAGTTTCGACATCCTTTTCTCTCTCTCTTCCTTATCTCTGGCGGCGTGGAAGGGGCAACGGGGTTGTGTTGTGGTGACTGGTTGGTGTTGGTAGCTGTGTCGTGGTGATGGCGACGACGACGAAGTAATTCCAGGCGGTTCGCCTCTGTGCACATCATCAACGGCCGTGGGGCAAATGGGTGGCGGAGATTCGAAACCATTCCCCTCCTATCTCTCTCCTGCTGCGCACATCATCAACGGAGTCGCTCGACCCAGCGGCAATCTACACCCAACGACGTCGTCGTGCGTAGTGGACTGTCACTGTACAACCGAGATCTCCATCCAACAGCATGTAGTTGTATCTCTTCCACTGCGTATATGGTGGTGGTTATGTGTGTGAGGTGGTTGTGGTTGAGGATGTGTCTACGACACTTGGTGTGGGTTGATGTGGCCAGAGGTAGCGAATCACAGTGAGAGGTGAGATATCGAAAAAATGACAGTGAAGGAGACGATGGGATGTGATACCGTGGCGGCGTAGTTTTCCCTCTCTCTTTTTCTCACAACAATCGACATCCTTCTCTCTCTCTCTCTCTCTTCCTTATCTCGGCGTGGAAGGGGCGGCGGGGTTGTGTTGTGGTGACTGGTTGGTGTTGGTAGATGTGTCGTGGTGATGGCGACAACGACGGAGTAATTCCGGGTGGTTCGCCTCTGTGCACATCATCAACGGCCGTGGGGCAAATGCGTTGGCGGAGATTCGAAACCCTTCCCCTCCTCTCTCTTCCCTGCTGCGCACATCATCAACGGAGTCGCTCTACCCAACGGCAATCTACACCCAACGACGTCGTCGTGCGTAGTGGACTGTCACCGTACAACCGAGATCTCCATCCAACAGCGTGTGGTTGTATCTCTTCCACTACGTATATGGTGGTGGTTATGGTGTGTGAGGTGGTTGTGGTTGAGGATTTGTCTACGACACTTGGTGTGGGTTGATGTGGCCGGAGGTGGCGAATCGCAGTGAAGGAGACGATGGGATGTGGCTATTGGTAGTTTGTTTGTTGATTTGGAGAGGTGATGGTGAAATTATGGTGGCAGACGGTGTTGCAGTAAGTCAATCGATGGAATAGAAGGGAATAGGCGGTGGTTTTGGGGTGGTTTCTTTGGTGGTTTGAAAATGGTGGCGACAAAAGACGGTTGTGAGGTGATGGCGGTTGTGGGGTGTTGGCGGTTTTAGATCTGATTTGTTGGTGGTGATGAGGTGGTGCTAGTTATGGTGGTTAAGTAACAGTCATGATGTTTTGATGGTGGTCATGGTCACAAATGGTAGTGCTGGTGAGGTGGTGTTGGCGGCGGCGATTGTGCTGTTGAGGTAGTGGTGTCGTGAAGGTTGGTTGTGGTCACAAATTATGTGATTAACTATGACCATTTAATTGGTTAATCTGTGACCAATAAGTAATGTGTGATTAATGAAAAATATAAATTGTGACCAAGAAATAATATGTAATCTAAAAAAAATTTAATTTGTGACCGATAATTTGACAATTTACTAAGTTGTGACTTATAATATTTGTGATTTGTGATCGATGAAATTGTGATGTATAATTTTTTTTTATTTGTGACCGATGAACAAATTGTGACTTGTAAAATTTTTGAATTGTAGCCGTAAATTAATTTGTGACTTATAAAATTTTTTATTTGTGACCGATGAATAAATTGTGACGTATAAAATTTTTGAATTATAACCGTAAAAAAATTTGTGACGTTTCAATTTTTTATTTGTGATCGATGAACAAATTGTGATTTATAAAATTTTTGAATTGTGATCTTAAAATAATTTGTGACATGTAAAATTTGTAATTTGTGACCAATTATATAGAATTCGTGACCAAATTATATGAAATTGTGACCTTAATATATTTAATTAATAAAATATATGTTTAATTAAGTGATTTATAAATAAAATTTAAAAAAAATTGAGATTTAAAATTTAAAACCTTAAAAAAATCTGAAATTGGTGAAACTAAACCTCTTAATTATAAAATTTTTCCCTTGGAAAATTGTAAAATGGGAGATCTTTTTTTGGCACAATCATTGGTAATGTGGGATGTTAAACGTAAAATAATAGAGAAGTGATATAGAGAAATCAACACAAGTATTTAACGTGGTTCGACAATGTGCTTACATCCATAATGAGCGAAACAGAGATTTTTATTCAGTATGAATAATAGGGTTATATCATCAGTATTTATACTAACCGTAGCTCAAACCCATACAAGATTTTAGGGCCCGTACAAGAAAAAATACATTGTACCATACCACACAACATATTCAGCGTCACTGGCAAAAAAATAGTGAATTAAACCCACAAGGCCGATGTTGTCGCTTCGCTCCCCTCACTCCACTATGCTTTGCTCCGACATCGGCCATTTTGATCCAGTAAACCTATGTTCTACTCTATATAAGCCACATATACAACAGTCTCCATCTTGGCAAATATTTACCCTTTTGGAGAAAACACTGAAACAAACATAACTTGGGAAAAACTCACCATCTAGGACCAATAGATCGAGACACATCCTCTCTATCACCTAGAAATGTTAATCAAGTTCAAGCAATGCTTGAACGTATCCATTGTGATTAGCTTTGTCAACACGTTTGTTGCATTCTCTAAGATATGCACCTTCTCTAACAGCATTTCTCTTAAAATAATTAACTCGCTTATCTTGTGAAATCGCACATCAATGTGCTTGGTTCTTGCATGATAAATCTAATTCTTTGCTAAGAAGAAGGCGCTCTGACTATCACAATACATCTTTATTCCATCTTACTTGATCCAAACTCCTTGACAAGCCCTCTCAGCCACAATAATTCATTAGCTGCCTTAGTTACTGCAATGTACTCTACTTCAGTTGTCGATAATGCCACAAATGATTGCACATTGATCTCCAACATATAGGCCCACTTGCAAGTGTGAAAAATAACTTGTATGGGACCTTCTGCCATCCAAATCGTCTGCATAATCTACATCTACGTATCCTTAAATTGAAACATCATCATGTTGTCTCTCAAACGTGTTCTCACACTCCATTGTACATCTCAAGTACCTGAGGTTAGCCATGTGCTCGCTCACCACACTAACTATAATGTGCTAAATCTGGTCTAGTACACACCATTGCATACATCAAACATCTCATTGTGCTGACATATATAAGGCACCTTTGACATCTTTGCAATTTTTTCTTCATTCTTAGTGCACTGATTACTAGACAATCTGAAGTGATTTGCCAATTATGTACTCACTGGTTTTGCATCGGACATGTTAACCCTCTCCAATACTTTCTTCAAATAATTTTTCTGAGATGCCCATAATTTTCTGGCCTTCTTATCTCTGTTGATCTCCATGCTAAGATTCTTCTTAGCCGGTCCCAAGTCTTTCGTATCAAACTTACTACTCAACAAAGACTTCAATATGTCTATCTCATTCATGTTCCTAGCAGCAATTAATATGTCATCCACGTACAACATCAAGAAAATATATGAATCATCCTCAAGAATTCTGTAGTAAACACAATAATCGTACTCATAGAGACTATAGTCAATTTGAATCATGTAGGTGTCAAACTTCTTGCACCATTTTCGTAGAGACTGTTTAAGCCCATATAAATACTTTCAGTTTACAGACAATATTCTCTGTTCCTGGTTCCAAGAATCCCCCTGGCTACTCCATCAAAATATGCTCCTCCAAATCACCACGAAGGAAAGCGGTCTTCACATCCAGCTGCTCTAACTCCAAATCAAAATTGGCCACCATTGTTAAGACAATCCTGATGAAAGTGTGTCTAATGACGGGAGAGAAAATCTCATCATAACCTACTCTCTTCCTCTATGAGTATCCCTTAGCTATTAGCCAAGTTTTGTATCTTTCAACTCTCTTTTCTATCATTGCTTTTTTCTCTTTATGTACACCCTATCGGTTTCTTCCCCTCCGATAAACCTATATTTCACTCTATATGAGCCACATATACAACATGTTAGATACATGAATCTTGTGGAATTTTTTCCAGATTAAGTGTCACTCGATGATGAAGGTAAAAGATTATATGAACCACACAGAACGGATCACAGCAAAACTTCAGCAAGAAGGGCAGCGGCTTATATTTTCAGTCCCTTATTATTGAATTTTCAGCAAGAACTGCGACTAAATCAATTTGAATTTGAGTTTCACAGAGATTCTAACTCTGAGCGTCCAGTTTAAATCAAGAAAACATGTAAATCTTCATTTGACCAAATAGAGTCACCAGGTTTGATGTCTTTGAGCAGGAAAAGAAAGGTTAAAGTAACATGTTATCGTTGTATTCTTAGCATATAATGAAAGTAAATTAAGGTTAGATTGTATTTTATTTCGAAACTGTACTTGAAAGATCCTTTCATGAATTGGAAATATCTACAACAAAATATGATCACAGATCATTATAAATCATGTTGTGCAAAACTGCACTTACAAGGAACTTCATCTAACAATCATGATCCCTTGATTTTACAAAATTGCACGGCTCACGATCCCAGATGCCTTCCTTTACCAGCTAGAAATTCCATATTTGAACAGTATACAGGTTTTTCCGTGTGTGCCGGACTTCTTTGAAGTAATCTTGTCCTTTATTGTGCTGCTTGATGTGCTTTACATGTTAAAAGAGGCCAAAGGTTCTAAATTCTTGGAATAACACATGCTCGTCTTGACAACTTCTAAGCAGGCTCGTAGAGACCCAAGACATGGCCATCAACACACCTCATAGCCACAACCTGGTAAAGCCAAGACAGGAATCAAGATTAAGTTTTCCTAATCTGAACACAGAGGACAGAAACACGGATAAAGCTTTCCAAGTAGTCTGTTTGCCCATTGAGCATGTTTGGCTAAGCTTAAAAGGTCAACTTACAAGTAAATAAGTAAGTTTTAAAATATATAATTTTGCTTAAAAGTAAAAACATGTAAGTTATGCAAATATGCGAGAAAACAATAAGTAACTTTCCATGGACCTCATATTTGCCAAACACGTTTTGATCCTAATGTAAAATGTGATTCCAAAAATCTATATTTTATTGCTTCGTAGATTACCTTTCCATGGACCTCATATTTGATTGGACCATCCATCTCTGCACCCAAAGCCATCAGTTTTGTCACCGTACTGTTGATATCAGTCACTGTAAAGGATAGGAGTGACGAGTATCCCTTTTGCTCAACATGGTCACTGAAAACACAAGGAAAAAGAAAATAATGTATTTATATGACAGTCAAGCACCCTTGAAGAAAGAGATGGGATCTACCAAATCCTGCAAATATAAATGAAGACAAAACATGTTTGGCTAAGCTTAAAAGCTACTAAAAAAAGTATTTGTCCCCATATCTGTTTCTATAAATTACATTCTTCATACAAATAAAAGAATTACTTGTTTTGACCGTAAGGTAGGAGTTTCTTTTATTGATTTCCGACTTTCAGCTCACCAACAAAAGGTTATTTGTTTTAAAATTTACTTATTTAAGTGATACGTAAACTTATTAACAAATATGGAAAAGACACTGTTTCTATAGCACGTTCAATCGATGAGTGTAACATAGTTTTGGAGAACCACAGATGTAAATGTTTCATTCCTCTCTCATGAAGCAAACATGCAATCTGAGAAACTAGAAAGCCTGTAAAGATAAAATTAAGCTTATTGTTATATTGATCAGTTCTGCTACAGGTACAGTGCGGTTGACAGCTTTGTTGACAGTGCGTGAGTTGGCCAACATTTTTGTCACTTATTTTAACAAGACAATCAATGACATAGATTTTTACACCTCATTGAATGTCAACAAAGCTGTGCATTTTTTATGTACAAATAGCATAATTTTATAGAATTAAACTAGATGTACATTCTAGCTTACACCTTGGATGACATTCACCCTATGTGGAGAAGATTTGTGCAGCGATACGATGGATGAGTTGAAAATCAAGAGTGTGGATGTTGACATGTAGAAGTGTGTAAAATAAAGTGAAAGTGAAAGTGTACATGTAGCATGATTGAATTTTATATTGATGTGGCTTAGTACGAAGCCAAAGATGATGTAAGTTTTCTTCCAGACCAACAATGTCAGAGAATCTGACACATAGGAGAAGGTTCATGCTGCTGCCACCCGCTGCTTCTCGTGCAAGAGTCTACTAAGATTGTCAGATCATCAAATCGCTTCAACCAAAATCTAACCGTAACTTTTTAACCGAAAAAGTCGTCTAAATATGAAATGAGTAATATTATCTCTACTATCCACAGACAATTAGTCATGACTGCAAGAACAGTGCATAGCTACATTCATATTACAAGTGGAAAACAGTATCATAATTTGATCAGAAATGCTTCATTTTCTGGACTTCATCTAAGAGACCTCAATATTTATATCAGTTAACATAGGACAGAGAGCATAACTAGTGTTAAGAGTGGCAAGCAGAACCATCTGAATTGTTAAGTAATAGTGCCTAATTATTGTCAGTTCACGGAGCTATTTCATTTTTTCATTAAGGACTGTTTAGGAATTTGTGTGATTGTAAAATTCTATTAAGGAATGGGAATCCTTGTAAAATTCGATTTTTCCCTAATTTACCTTATAAATAGGAAGGCATCCTTAGGCATTATTATTTTATCATAAAAAGAGACAAAAAAGATGTTGAGAAGATAGGAGTGTGATTTTCTCTTGTAAACTTTTATTTTAATCATAGTGAATTACTACAGCGGGAGGAAATGACGTAGTCTCATATTGAAGTGAACCTATATAAATCTTGTGTATTCTTGAGTATTTATTTTTCTTTCTTCAAATTGATTGCTTTCGATAGAATAGAATTAGGATTTAAAATTCTCAACGCCGAACAACCAATAAATTAAAAATAACAGGACGTTTGTGAACGACGAGCACGCTCCTGAAGTAAATTCAGAGATTTAAACTCGTACCTTCTTTCAAAAAGAATCACCTAGTTAACAAGCAAAATTTATATATGACTTGGAAACAATAATTCTGCAAGAGTCATATCCTTAAAATAATAAACTATTATTCAACTAATTGCACAATTAACAACCTACTGCACTTGCCCCTTGAAAGTTTCTAGCTTTGGTTGACAATGCAGGAGTAACACAATTTCATCCGATAGAACTCAGATCACGTGTAATCCTTTAACCTTTAGCCAGTTGAACTCATCACAGTTCAAGAATGCCAGCACTCACCCCATATGCATCTGGCCATTAAAATAAAGCAATATAAATCTCTGGGGAAAACATCTTTGGGCACCCTGGTGCTGCCAATGGTAACTTTGCAGGGGGCTACATTTGACCAGAAACTATTTGATCTCCAAATTTTCATACAAGAAAATGTTTAGCAGGCAAAACAAACCTCATAAATGCCATTATTTCATCATCACCAAATTATTATACAAAACTTACATTTGAATTGCATTATAATAATCATTGTTATTCAATTACCGTCCAATTAAATCCACCAGCACTAGATGAAATGAAGTCTTTCCAATTACAATATATATATTTTTCGATTCTACTAAAGAGGACAGGCAAGATTCAAACTTTTTAACCTACATATATCAAAACTTCACCTATATTTGACCAAAAAAATTTGTGTAAATTTCTGAATAGGAAAGAGTAAAACCTAGAAAAAGAACAGAAACGGACCTGGGAGAGCGCAAGAGGCCGAGCTTGAGCGGGCCGGAATGGAGCTCGGCCCATCGGAGAGTACAGACATTAATGGTGAATCCCAATCCTTCCGAGTAAAATCT
>CAIGRH010187386.1:0-12442 GCA_903798295.1 Fraxinus nigra
TTAGTTTTCGTTTTCGAAATAATTCTGTTAAAAAATTTATCGACTCAAATTATAACTCAATGATATATATATAGATTTTATTAATTTATTTTATAAAATTCAAATTTGGATCTAAATGTTGTTCTTTATTCTTTTAAAAGTTCGAAAAATACTTTTTCTTTTGAGGTGAAAAATAGTTTTAGTTTTAATAATCATTATTTTAAAAAATTTGCATAATATTTGCCTAAACTCGGAACTTATCTTTACCATTTGATCATGCTTTACGTATAAATTGTTTCGTTTGAATTCGTAAAAAATTCAAAACTTGATCGTACCTGTATGATTGAAAATTGTATTTTTATTTTTTATTTTTTTATATTGTATTGGATTATATTTTCAAATGTATGATTTTTCACCTTTTAGTGCATTTATATATTGATTGAGATTTTTTTAATATTATTTAATTAAATATTAATAAACAATCATATTATTGCAGCCATCAGCGCCCGTTCTAGCTGACTTAATATTTTAGATCCGCACCTATATGGATATTGATCAAGACTAATGTCAACTACGAATGAACCCAAAGGGCTGGTGAAAAAAGATTAATGTAGCAAACCCACATGGAAGGAGTACCTGATGACCACTTTGGTTGATAAGGTCAGGTTCAAGGTCAGCAGACTTTTGTTTATGGACGCTACTGTGATTTTTCTTCCCATAACTCTTAATTGAACTTGCTCTCAACAAGTCCTCTTTCTTTGTTCTTCTTATTGGAATTGTTCCCTCTGGGCATCTCCCATTCATGTGCCACAACTGAGTAATTGGTTTTGGCCCTTCATTTTTACCCACATTTTTGTCTCTAAATAGACCTTTTGGATGATAATTCGGCTTCATCTACACTAAGCAAGTACTTAAAATCAAGAAACAAATAAAAAATCAATAGAAACATTAAAAAAAAGGAAATTTTCTAACCTGAATTGTATGATTTTTAAGTAAAAGATGATCAAGAGCTGGTTGATCAGACATAGGAACACAGTCAATGATGTCGCCATCTGGGCTCTAATTATCAAGATTAATCAAACCATAATAAGCAAGCAATTATTGTATAAACATAAACAAATCTAATTATAATATACACTTATCCATCGACCGCTAAAAGCAGCCCGCAGCAGCAAACAAACACACCTTAATGGACTTGAGAGGAGGTTTGTTCAGACTGTTCAAGTGCTTCTTAACTTCAAGATTCTCCATGCTCAATCTGGTTGCACTGCCATATAAAGGCACTGCTAACAGAAACATGAAGCAAAAAATAGCTTTCATCTTCATCTCAACACACGAAATCTGAAGGGCCATAGCTTCAAATCATGAGTTGATGATTTGAACACTTTGGATTCACTAATTTGCTTATCCTATCCTAAATATAGTATGAAAAACGTGTTGTTCGACCCTAACAATACCTAAAGAGAGGTGAATAGGTGTTTTATGCAGAATTAAAATATTAATTAATTACCGACATGTCACCAATTAATTATCTCTAGATGATTATTCAATCACGTCAATTTATTCCTATATTTAAATACCACAGATAATCAAAACAACAAATAAAACAGTAAATAAGACACGGATGATCACGGAGAAACCCAACTGGGAAAAACTCCGGGTACTTTACCAAGCAATCCACTATAAACGATTCAAACAACTTACAGTCTATTAGATTAGACGATGCATACTATCTGATCTCCTAACTGCAATTACTACAGCTCTTCCCTAATTCCATGCCCCCCTGCACCAATCCTTATTTGCAATTCACCAAAACTCTCTTTGGAATCTGCTACCCTACAGCACCCCTAGCCTCGCGGAATCGTCTATCTTTCGTGGATCACGAAGAACACCTTGTTCTTTACAGACTAGAACTCAAGTCAACTTCCCTCTATTTTCAGCAACTCTGACAGATGTGGATGAAATAACGGTTTGATTTTGGATTACGGATGTGATATTTTTCTCACCAAAACAATATCAATGAACGAAAGTTGAAAGACAAAATAGATGAATTCTCTCACAGATGAATCTCTCTCAATTTTCAACCTTGTAAAAGTACATTCTGTAGTGTTTTAGTATATATAAGTAGGTTAGAAAACGAATTGGCCGGGAAAAAAACCTTTAAATCACGAAATAAAAAATTTTCGGACAACAATGTCGCTCGGGTGAGGGCTCAGCGACAGTCGAGCGATAGATTGTCGCTCGAGCGAAGGAGAGGCGATAGTCGAGCAAAAGCTATTCTGATTTTGACTCTCAAGCCAATCATTGGTGATAGTCTAGCGAAAACTCGCGTCGTGTTTTCCTTTTTTTGCCATTCTCGAATCCTAAACCTAAAAACCTAAACTTTAAGTATTTGCACATTACTCATTGACTTTTTACACAAATTTCAATTCAGTCCTTTTTGTTTATAGAATTGCCAATTACAACATTAAAAACTTAACAAACTCCTATTTGGCATTCTATGACAAAACTACTAACTAAAGTCAAGGTAGTAAACAAACGCAAATTACAGACTCAAAGACCATGACAAAACTAACTAACTTGAACTATTTTTGCATTTCGATTAGCACATGTTTCCTAAAACAAACAACTCAACACCTAGTGTAAAATGTGTGGAGTATAAATAAAATAGTTTAAGTAGTTCATAGAATTTAGGCAATGTAAGTGTTATGTATAGCATTTCTCAGTTTCAAACATGCATGCTAAATAAGATATAGTACCAATACAATCCAACATACCAATAAGATTCATTGATACTATTAAAACATCAAACTTAATTTAGTAGAACTGAAATTAAAATATAACATGCCTTTGAGTCAAATAAAATTATATATATATATATATATATATATATCAAAATTTTTAATTACATCTAGATACTCGAAAATAGATACATCAAATAAAGAACAAAGCATCTAGATATTCTACTCCCACTCCCCCTATCAAATATACAAAACTGCCCCAAAATCCAAAATACTACTCCCATTTTTTGACATACAATGATAAGGTGTAAGCCTACAACTATGAAGCACCAGCAGCATCGTCTGAATCCATCCTTTCCTCGAACGCAGCATTGTCATCCTAGTGACGGCAAGCCCAATGGAGTCTACGCTGAATGTACCCAACAACACCCAAAATGTTAGTGAACTCGACAGTGTGTTGATCAATGGTCGCACGCAGCTGTGTGATCTTCACCATCATCCAAACCTGCTGTTCGATAAGTACAATCATATGTCCCATGAGAGCGACAGAAGGGTCAATAGGAGCAGGAGCAGAAGGTATAGACTTAAGAGGAGGAAGAACCGACTCAGAAGAAGGAAGAGCTGAAGTAGAAGTTGAAGGGATGTCGGATGGCTGATGAGCAGTCGAAAATGAAGGAAAATTCGAAGCATCAAAATAAATGAGGTCATCAATAGGATCAGCCGGCATAGTCGGGTCAACAGGATGTGCTGGCATAGAAGAAGCATGAGACCTACTCTAGGCTATAGTAGTATGGCCAATCGGTCGGGAAACCATCTTGGAACTCCCTCAGGAAAAACTGACTCCTTAGGCTGTCACTAACCTATAGATTAAGCAAGCATAGGACAGTCCTACCCTCGTCCATGTGACTTGGAATGCCCTTAAAATATGATGGCATATAAAAGAAGGCAAGTCGATGGAATCATCATGCAGCAGGGCATAAAGAAAACGAGTCTTCTTTATAGGTAATGAAGAAGTACGGGAGATCGACTAAATATTTCTGCACACGATACGCAACAAAATCTGGTGGTCAGTCGGAAGAGACACAGTGCGAATCACACTTGGACCAACCTCTAATGGTGTGTTAAACACCGTCAAACAGACTAAAGAGTTCGTCGAAAGAGAATTAGGAGTAAGATAGGAGAATAAGTGGTGGACGACTCGGAGAATATGAATAAGACTCGATGTAATGTCCGAAAAAATCTTAATCATCCTACCCCGAAGAAAACCCTAAAAGACGAACCACTAACATCATGAATGTTAGTATTGAACTAACAACTCGGTGGAAGAACTAACTCTACCAATAAAGGTTCCCAACCCCAAGATGTGAAGATAGCGGGGAGGTCGAGGAAACAGGTCAGACATGATGACCTCAAACTCGAAAAGAAATGGGACGTAAGGAAAACTGCGATCGAAAAGTGTCGGGGGATAACGGAGATGAACCTAGTCCCACTGTATGAAGTAGAGGCACTAGGAGTAGAAGTGGCTGTGCGAGCTCTCTTAGGAGGCATTTGAAAGAATTGAATAAAAAATATTAAAACCTCGATATAAGCGATATACTAAACCATGATATGCATGAATGCACGCAAAATGAGGCAATAAAATAACATGTAATGTGCCTTAACATGAGTCCATGATGACATGCAGTGATGCTTAGACGCAGCTGACGTGAAGACATGACGTGTGTCGTGATGACAAAACGCATGAATGTGATGTCATGAAGTATTGACGTGACGTCAAGACTTGGTGATGTGACATCATCGTACGATGCAAACACCATAACCAATGCACAAACCAGCACCAACAAGCCGCACATTCCCAACCAAAAACATTCAATCCCAAACTTAATCAACCATACAAAGTGCAAAATAGACTTTACAACAACTTCAAAATCATTCAAACAAATGACCACAATCTCAACAACCCAAATCACCAACCACATTCACCTAACCCCATGCCATTATCATCAACTAAAAATGCAACATGAGTGACTAAAGTGAAAAACACAAAATAAACCACCAACAATATAAAGAAAACGCATCAAAACTTCTTTAATGAACTATCATGCAACAAATGGTGATAATCTATGACAATGTTCAAAACATGTAATGCAATATCAAATACCCAATCAATAGTGACAAAACATGAAAGAATCCAATGAAAATTGCAAAAATAAGGAAATCCAAGGTTTTCAAAATTTACCTTTGAATCACAATGTTGTTATGAAATGGCTACTCAATGAAGTGATATGGGTGGACTTAAATGATGGGAAGGCAATAATTTGATGTGGGTGGAGATATTTTTGAGAGAAATCAAGAAACAAAATGGTTAAAATGCGTAAAACCCTTGAAAAATGACCATTTCATTCAAAATGATGATCTGTCGTTCGAGCGATAAGTGAGCGAGACAGCTTCTGCTGGTGTCGCTCGAGCGTGGCCCAGCGATAAGCTGGCGAAACTTCAATTGAAAGAAATAACACTAAAATTTTAAAAATTATGAAAAATAGCATTTTTTTTATTTCAAAAATAATATGCTAAGTTAAGCAACTCAAGCACCTAATACCTTGATAATCAAAATCATGCATGCATTCACAAGTTGAGCAATATCAAAAAGACTTTCGCACATAATCAGTTAAGTTCAAGATGGAGTAAAATGTATAAATAACTCATGCGTGTAAAGTGCCACTATTTTCCCGCGAAATAACTCTAAACCTTAAATTCGTGAGAAAAGACATGCAAACATCACGGTTAAGAAGAATAAACCCTTCTGATGAAGTCAAACCCAAATAAATTTTAGAACTTGAAAATGAGCTCAATTATATGATAATTTTTCTTTTCTCCCCTTAAATTTGAGCATATTATAATAATAAATTTTTTATTAACTCTTTTTTCGTAAATAACATCTTATGTGCAAACTTTTGTCCATTAAACGACTGAATTGACCCCTGTAACGAGATATAAGAAGGTTAACTAAAGTCAGATGACCATAGGCTGGTTGTGAAAAACAGCTCGAGCTTGGTTACTCAAGTCAACTAGATTTCAAACAAAAGTATAAGATGAATCAATTAGGTGCACACAATTTTTTTTTTAATTTTTCAAACAATGCAGGAAGACTTGCCAAGAGCTAAGATTATCTAAATGTAGGTCTATTCACATTTGAGATTACCTTACCAACACGTGATTGACATCCCAAATCTCACACTCACGGTCCAGAATCACTCACGTCTGTGCTATACAGATTATACATGACAACACATATACTCAATACTCCACATTTAATCGGACCAAGTAATGGAAATAATAGTGTAAAACAGATAAATACACAATTGGTCACACATAGAATCACCACAATGTGTCGTTAGCCCAAAATAAAAAATATTTTCATATTTTTCCATATTTTTCAATTTTTTTGAAAACAATACTTAAAGCAAACGAATGCACAAGAAAAAAAGAAACAGCAGAAAAAATACAAAATAAATGGGATGCATGCAGAAATGAATGGACTCAATGGATTACACATGTATGCACTTAAACACTGAATCAGTACGAAATTTGTATGCCCTTATCGTTAAGAGCACGACCTTCCAGGTCGCTTCTTTTAACCCAGACCTTCTTAGAAATAGNTAATAGTGTAAAACAGATAAATACACAATTGGTCACACATAGAATCACCACAATGTGTCGTTAGCCCAAAATAAAAAATATTTTCATATTTTTCCATATTTTTCAATTTTTTTGAAAACAATACTTAAAGCAAACGAATGCACAAGAAAAAAAGAAACAGCAGAAAAAATACAAAATAAATGGGATGCATGCAGAAATGAATGGACTCAATGGATTACACATGTATGCACTTAAACACTGAATCAGTACGAAATTTGTATGCCCTTATCGTTAAGAGCACGACCTTCCAGGTCGCTTCTTTTAACCCAGACCTTCTTAGAAATAGAAGTTAATTTGGTTAACCGATTAGTTAAGTGGCTAACTTGGTTAACAAACCTTGCTAGAGAAGTCATGTTTCTTACTTCTAGTCACAAATTACGACACCTAGGTATATTGTGTCCCAGTGCACCACAATGGTGGCAAGTGGGAATGAACCTCGGTTCAGAACTGCTCGGTGGTTGTTGTCGATATGTCAAGCGATTGACCATACACTGTTTGGTAGGTTTCGATCCTAAGGCATGCTTTCCTTTGGGTTTAGGATAAGTAATCTCACGAGCTTTGACAGTGGCAGGGATGAACGTTGTCTTGGATGTACTAGCAGTAGCATCATCGTTATGAACATAAGCATGTTTGTTCATCGCAAATAGATTATCCAGCTTATGTGAGCCACTCAAGAAGAATTAGAGTTGAGCATTAGATTTATCGAGATTATTAGTTAATAATTTAAATTTACTTTTCAAGTTTTCATTCACCAGCTTTAACTTACTTAATATTTTAGTCGAGTCCTGAAGGTCACCTAATAGTTTTTCCTTTTCAAGTTCAAGCTCATTCACCTTTTTCAAGACGGCTTCATTGACCTTCTTAAATTTGAGACTCTCCTCAAATAATTCACGATAAGACTCATGAATGTTGATCTCATCCTTAGACTCTTCTCCAGACTGTTCACTCTCATCCTCCCTTTTCCCCTTCTCAATCTCATGGTTAGATTCGATTACAGCAATCGATGTGAAGGCCATGTAGTTTTGTTCATCTTCACCACCAGATGTCTTAGTCTGGGAACTAGAATCTGACTCCTCATCACTAATGGTCACGGCTAAATCCCTTCGACGTTCTTTACCCGAATTCATCTTCAGATTAGGACATTCACTCCTAATGTGATCATATCCCTTGCACTCGTAGCATTGGACAAATTAAGATTTCTTAACTGGAATTCTAGAGGTGTTTTTCTCACGTCTACCTCTCAAGAGTTTATTAGGGACCTCACTTTTATGCTCCTTAGGCTTTCTCCTATTCCTCATCACCTTCTGATTTTTTTTAACGAAATATGTTATTTCGTCGTCCATAAGGGTCTCAATATCAGTGGACTTGCTCTCCTCTTCTCTAATGGTGTTTATGGCGATAGATTTAACCTTTTTAGGTTATAAGACAGGGAGTTCATAAGTTTGAAGTGATCCTAGGAGTTCTTAAATCTTAACAACATCTAAGTCCTTACTTTCTTCTATCACAATGACCTTAGGTCTAAACCTCTCTCACGGGGATCTATGGACTTTTCTAACAATTTTGGACTCGAGGATCTTTTCACCTAAATTAAAGCTAGAGTTGACTATGTCATTTAGCTTCGTATAGAATTCATCGAACGATTCATCTTCCTTCATTCTAATCTCTTCAAACTTAGGGGTTAACATCTGCACTTTAGAATTTTTAACCATTTTAGTTCCATCGTGTGTGGTTTCTAAGATATTCCAAACCTCTTTAGCAATTTCACACATCGAGACTCTCCTAAATTCTTTAGTAGACACAGCGTGAATATGGCATGAAGGCCCTTACTGTTCCAATTATACTTATCCAAATTAGTTTTAGTCAACAATGAGATATTAGTGAGTGTAACTACACCAACAATAGTTGTTGTAGGTGGAACCCACCCATTTTGAACGCCAATCCAAGTACGTTCATCCAACGACTTGAGAAAAGCTCTCATTTGAACTTTCTAGTAGGCATAATTGATTCCGTCAAAGAACGAAGGCACAGACAATGACTGACTCATCTAGACTTATAAAATAAGGGTCATGAATCGATTTAAAACTCTGATACCAATTGAAAAACTCGTAATTCGACTCTAACAATACCTAGAGAGAGGTGAATATGCATTTTATGCGGCATTAACATATTAATTAATTAGCAATATGTCACCAATTAATTATCTCTAGATGGTTATTCAATTACGTCAATTTATTCATATGTTTAAATACCGCAAATAATCAAAACAATAAATAAAGTAGTAAATAAGACATGGATGATCACGGAGAAACCCAACTAGAAAAAATTTCGGGCACTTTGTCAGGCAATCCACTATAAACGATTCAAACAACTTACAATCTATCAGACTAGACGACACGTACTATCTGATCACCCAATTACAATTACTATAGCTCTCCGCGGATCCCGTGCTCCCTTGCACCAATCCTTAGCTACAATTCGCCGAAACTCTCCATAGAATCTACTACCCTTTAGCACTCCTAGCCTTGTGGAATCATCTATCTCCTGTAGATTACGAAGAACACCTTGTTCTTCATAGACTGGAACTTCAGTCAACTTTCTTCGATCTTCAGCAACTTGACAGATGTGGAGAAAAGAACGATTTGGTATTTTGATTATGGATGTGATGTTTTTCTCACCAAAACAATATCTATGGACTAAGGTTGAAAGACAAAATAGATGAATACTCTCACAGACGAAGCTATCTCAATGTTCAACTTTGTAAAAATACGTTCTATAGTGTTTTGGTATATATAGGTAGGTTGAAAAACGAATGGCCCGGGAAAAAAGTCTTTAAATCGCGAAATAAAAATTTTCGGACAACATTGTCGCTCGAACGAGAGCTCAGCGACAGGCCGTCGCTCGAGCAAATGAGGGGCAACAGTTGAGCAAGAGCCATTCTGCTATTGACGCTCGAGTCAATCATTAGCGACAGTCAAGCGAAAATCCGCGACGTATTTTCCTTCTTTTGTCATTTTCAAACCCTAGACCTAAAACCTAAACTTTAACTATTTGCACATTACTCCTTGACTTTTTACACAAATTACAATTCAATTATTTTTGTTTACAGAATTGCCAATTACAACATTAAAAACTTAACATAGTACATATAAACACTTTTTGAAATAGGAATTTAATTTTAGAAAAATCCAAGAAAGCGTCCGACGCTTTTTCTATTTAACTCGTGAAGGGATTACAGGGAAGAATTGGGAATTGGAGGAATGGACAAGAGTGCGATAAGAGGAAGGACAAGAGTCATTTCTCTCCACTTCGTCGTCGTCGGTAAAATTTGGGTTCTTTGTCGTTTCAAGTCATATTCAGTTTGGATTATATACACTTTGGTCCTTAAAGTTGGAGTAAAATTTCTTTTTTGTTTATTTTGACCCAAATAAGTCACAAAAGATTGCTAAGTGTTCCAATTTGGTCAATCTATTAGTAAGATTATGAAATCTTAAATGTAAGCGTTTAAATTAAGAGTGTCAATATAAGTGGTTCGGCTTATCATCAACTCAAATTCAAGCTTGTTTTCTGGTTTGAATTATCATGGTTAAAAATATAGATGTGCTAGGCTGGGACCATCTTCCAAATCTAAGCACTAGATTGGCCCACAAACCTACCAATATTGTAAGCGGGTTAGTCCAACCGAATTTCTTTTTCTTTCGTTTGTTTGAGAATTCAAAATGATTTAATTTAAATAATAATGGAAAAAAATGAATAATATGTGAGAGATGGGAGTTGTGTGTAGAATTTAGAACGACAGAGTTGTTGGGTGAAAAATTAAAAGAGAGCTCAACAATTCTCTTAATTTATTTTACCTTTTGATTTTTTTTTAATAATCAAGCCAACTAGGTCGGCCTTCAATCCTTCATGGTCTAGCATGACAAGATCCTTTTGTAGAACAACTTGTGAACATGCCTAAATGGGGAACGCTGACTTCGATCCCATTTTTTAACGAGGTGGGTAATCCTAAACCTGAACGGCCCAACCCATTTTGACACGAAGACTTGAAGATACTTTTCCTTGAATTGATATCACTGTTTGAAAAATGATTTTAATA
Source organism: Fraxinus nigra (assembly GCA_903798295.1). Classification (NCBI taxonomy): domain Eukaryota; kingdom Viridiplantae; phylum Streptophyta; class Magnoliopsida; order Lamiales; family Oleaceae; genus Fraxinus; species Fraxinus nigra. The sequence goes on from CAIGRH010187386.1 coordinate 10,513, forward strand.
CTCCAAAAAGGCCAAAATATGAAATCAATTAGGGGAAAAATGGACTTCAACTATATGTCATTTCATATAGTTAGCACCATTAAAGTTTGTGTAACAATGGAATTAATGTCTCATTGGTGCACAACAGCTTTAATAGCGTATTGTAGAATTCTAAGTTAATTTTATTAGCAACATTAGAAAAATTCGACGAATAAATTGGAAAAACTTTAAGGACTAATTTGGAATTTTGCTACAACTTTTTAGACCAAATGTGTATTTAACCCTATCCTATTCCCGTGGAACAACTGTTGGACAATCCTGTTTCTTCACATGAATTTCAGTATTCCCATTACGTCATTATCATCACACAAGATGCTTCTAAAATTGAATTCTAATATTTTTAGTAAAATAATTGGTCGAGAAGAATATTGTACTCTCGGATCACATTTTAGGTTGTCTACAATTTCTAACTAGGTTGTTCCGAAACTTTTAGAAGGCTTACTTTTCCATTTCTAACCGATTTTAAAAATAAAAAACCCTTAGAAAATATCAGAAACTCGGAAGAAGTTTTCATTTTTCCTGCTTTTTAATAAACAATGTGTAATGTTTAAAATTCGAAAACTTTAATGTGGATTGCACTTCATTGTGAGATTTTTCCTACTAAAAATTAACTTAATTATAGACTTTAATTCTTTTGTGTCGTACAAAATTTGTGTTGCAATAATTACTTGAAGAATCAATACATCTTCTCTCCCAACCCTTAATTTCCAAGTTCGTGTTTCAGTCAACAGAAGAGTTCATATTTTTAATAAAGCAAGATGTTAGTTAAATAGATTGATCAAAGTTTTTTTTGTTACATAATTTATATTAAATATATTTCCTTTGAAAGTTCAATGTTGGATATATAAAATAAACCACATATCATGTCATGCCGTCTTTCATTTTCTTATCCATGAAATCTAGATTCACGAAATTATGCAAGATTTTCTCCATGACGTATTTGGCACATGTTTGGGTGTGCTTATAAGTGATTAAGTACTAGAATTCACAAAGTTTAAAAAATAAATAGATTGTAGGTTCGACACATGAATTGTAATTCTTACTTTTTTTTCTTTTACTTTCTTATAAAAACAACTTTTAAGTATGGTCTGACAAGTAGACTGTCAGATTTGAATTAACCATCCCATTCCCATCTTATCATAATGTTACGAAGTTCCATGGGGATTACAATTACCGTTTAGATGATATGTTAAATGAAATGAGGAATTAAATGACTTATCTAATTTCACCTATTAATTAATGTTACATTCAACTTCGACCAAATATTTGAATAGGTCCCGTTAATTAATTTCGGTGAAACAAAGGACATGCAAATTCTACTCTCCAATTTTCCGTTAATATTAATCTCACAAGACGAATCATGCATTGTGCAAGTTTGTAATGCATTTCGAGTTAGAATGGAATACTGTAATAAATAAGATTTTAATATCTTTTTGTTCGTACTGATCAACACTTTCCAATCACTTGCAAAACAAGCCATTTTTCTCTTTGACCAACACTTTCCAAACTCCATACAAAGGTCAATGAAATCATCATTGCCAGTATTGAATATTCAAACTAACAAGAAGCAATGGAAAAGAGTGCGCTACAAATTTCTCTTTTCATTTCCAATGTGAAACCATCTTGATCACAAGTTCTACATCAATCTCATAAAGGAATCCAATCCAATAAAATAAAAGAAACAATTCTGTCAACTCAAGTTTTCTTACAATTTACAAGAAAGAAAGGAAAAAAAATATTTGAGAAGCGGATAAAGAATAAATTAAATACAATTTGCAATATCAATTAGTGATTCGAAAACGATCCGAACCCGTGTTTTACCTCTATGGCTTCTTTCTTGCAAATGTAAATTCCTTTTGATTATCACCGGCAATCCATCGAATTAAAAGTA
>CAIGRH010187419.1:0-10233 GCA_903798295.1 Fraxinus nigra
GAGATGAACAGTAAACCAATTGGTGCCAAATGACAAATAAATAAATGACAACCAATTGATATTTACATTAATTGCAGCGGACCCGTAATGAGTGTACTGTAGAAGAACTGGAAGTAGGGTAGGATAGTGTGAAAACGAGTACACGAGATGAATAGTAAATTTAGCATCCTCTCTTTTAAAGTAAAGGGGATAATATAGAAAAAGAGTTCATTTCATGTCCAAATCTAATAAAGCCATAATTGGTTTGATTGCAAGTGTAGTCCCTAAATCTTAAATGCAATTACAATTAAGTTTAAAACTTTTATATTAATTACAGTTGAGTTAAAAATTTTATAGAACTACAACATGGACATGTTCAGACATATATTTTCCAAACTCCAATAAATAAATCATCACTACACCAAAAATGATCATTTTTCAACAAGCAACATTTGTTGATAAATAATGTTAAAAGGATCTTTTGACAATATTTTGGTAAGTGAATGTTGCAATTAGTTAATGTAATTAAGTTTTGACAACATTTTAAAAATGAGTTTTGTTAATGTCACTTTTTGCAATATTTAATATACTAGGCCATCTTTTTGCAACGTTTATTAAATGTTGCGAAAAATCTATTTTTGCAATATTTAATGAACGTTGCAAAAAGGTAAATTTATAGCAACGTTTTTGAAACGTTGCAAATTACTTTTGTAGATTAACTTTCTGCAACATTTTTTAAGTGTTGTTTTTTTTAAACATTGCAAATCCTTTGGATTCGCAACGTTTTATAAACGTTACGAAAAATGAACAGAAATTAAGTTATATATGGACTTAAATGGAAGAAATCCAAATTAATTCAAACCCTAAATTCTCTCGTCATGCCCCCTCCCAAAATTGAAAAATTTCATGTCTTCCTTTAGCATATGGCCACCGACGAAGCGCACTCCATGAGAAACCGCCTAATCGAGACCCTTTCATCCCCTTCAATTTTGTCCAAGCATTACGGCGAGTTAATTAAATCATTAATCACCAACATTTGGGTTAGGTTACTACTTGCTCACCCAAGAATAAATGGTTATCGAATGCTCACCCACTTTTGAAAAAAATTATCCATCAATTACCCGTTTCACTTTCGTCCATTCAACTAGGCAAAAATCTCTATGTAGCAGACGGAAATCTTACCTGGCACTAACGCAATTGAAAATTGACAAAGTGGATATTAATTAAAACATTTCTTCCCAAAACTTAAAACAACATCATTTCCTTTCTTCATTTCTCCTCCCCCCAGTCTTGTGCACCTTTTTCCCCAAACAACACATTGCTTCCTAACACATTGCATCTGGGAATATTTTCATCAGTTGAATCCTTAAGCGAAATTGTTCCAAACCCGTCCCCAAATTGAAAACCCATTAGATTTATAGGAACCCTAGATTCAAAAAAAATCAAATTGATCTAGTGCCATACTTGTGTCTTCATAATGAGGAACGTGAGAGACCCACAATATCCTGAAATGGTAGGCAACTATAATGTTGATGAAGAGACATCGTTGGTGGTAGAAGATGGACCACAAGCATGTTTTTTTAATCTTTTTTGATGAAGTGTATTAAATTGTACCATAACAATTTTTTTTATATCAGTAATCGATGAATTGGTCGGTAGTTTGTTGTTGTCCACATTATTTCACAGTCTTAGAAGAGGGACCACGCGCTGTATTATATTTCTTGGCTCTTTTTTGTTTTGAATCTTAGTCTACTATATAAGTTTGTCCTCCATTATTTTAGCTAGGTCATCTTTTACCATAGGACTTTAGGTATTGCACAGCTCCTGAGTATTAATGGCTGATTTGAGATTCGTATGGATATACAATGTGTGCTGACCACTTCATTTACTTGTTTATGTGTAGATAATATTATTGAAGAAGATGAAGTAGTACCTGAGAACCTATTTGCCGACTCAGAAGACGATGCTAATGATGATGATTTTCATTATGATAAAAATGAAAATGAACGGATTTTGGGGGGATTAAATGCAGATCATACCATCGATCTTTTCAATGCTAGGGACGAAGATTCTGAATTGGAAGACGCTTATTGTCCAAGTGAGAAGGAGTTGCATGTCGACTATTCTTCTAGCGAAAAAAATACTTTTCATTTTCCCGTCTATGATGTCGAGAAGGAGAAGTTCAATCTACAGTTAGAGGTGGGAAAAGAGTTCAAAAATATTGAGGAGTTTAGGCAAGCTGTAAGGAATCATGGCGTAACTACTAGATGTAATTTTAAATTCAGACCTAATGATGAGTTTAGAGCCCAAGCCATATGCAAATTAGGTTGTACATGGAGGATTTGGGCTTCATGGAATAAGAAGAAAGGATGTGTGCAAATACAATCTAAAAATTCTGAGCATACATGTGTTAGGGACAAAACAAATAGACATTACACTGCCAAATACATAGCGGAGAGATATTTAGATACCTTCAAAGTTGACCCTGATTGGAAGTCTAAGCTTATTATAAAGGTTGTGAAGGATGATCTGAAATTGACAATTAATAAGGTTACAACATGGAGAAGTAGAAGATATGCTAGAGTAATGATACAAGGATCTGAAGAGCACCAATTTGGATTGCTTAGGTCCTTTGCTGCTAAAATTTTGAGAAACAATCCCGGGTCTACATGCATTGTTGCTATGCATGCTTCAAAGTTTCAAGGTATTTATATTTGCTTAGAAACTTGCAAGAGAGGGTTTTTAGTTGGTTGCTGGCAACTTCTGGGGTTGGATGGGTGTTTCTTGAAAGGGTCATTTGGAGAGCAGATGCTTGTGGCAGTGGGGTTAGATGCTAATGATTGTATTTATCCAGTAGCATATGCTGTAGTAGAGAGGGAGAATGCTATTACTTGGAGGTGGTTTATACAACATTTAGGTGAAGATTTGAAGATTTTAAACAGCAATGAATGGACCTTTATGACAGATAGGCAAAAGGGGTTACAGAATGTGATAGATGATTTGAACCCTGAGGTGGAACATCGATTTTGTGTTAGACACATGTACACTAATTTCTTCAAAGCTGATTTCAAGAGTTTAGTACTAAAGGAATACTTATGGAAAGCTGCAAAGTCAACTACAGTGCCTGATTGGTTGTTTTGGATAGGTGAGATTGAGAAGGAAAGTCGTGTGGCGTTTAATTGGTTAAAGAAAAGGCATCCAAGTGAATGGAGCAAGGCTTATTTTTTGACAAAGGTAAAGACTGGCATACTTTTGAACAATTTATGCAAAGTGTTCAACAGTGTTTTGTTGGAAAGTAGAGAGAAATCCATATTGACAATGTTGATTGATTTGCATATAAGCTTCATGAAAAGGATACGAGCAAGGAGAGACAAGATGAAAAGAGTAAGAGGGCCTTTATGTCCTAAAATGTAACAAAAACTTATGAAAAATGTTGAGTTAGCCGAGGGCTGTGAGGTGGATTGGTTTGGAGGAGCATAGTCTTATGTTCAATGCTCTAGTGGGGAATTTGTTGTTGATCTTGAGAGTAAGACTTGTGCATGTAGGAGATGGGATTTATCTGGGATTCCTTGTGCTCATGCAGTTGCTGCTATTATAGACAAAAGGGATGAGTCGTGGAGGTACGTACATGAGTGTTTTAGATTGACTACATAAATGAGTTGTTATGAGAATATTATAAACCCTATCAATGGGACAAAATTATAGCCTCAAATAGATGCTCTCCCTATCAAACCACCAAATTGGTATGTTCCTAAAAAGGGAAAAAAACAAAAGAAGAGACAAAGACAGGAAGAAGAAGATGTCATATCTCGTTTAGGGTCTAAATCAAAGTTGAATAAGAGGGGTACCTTGGTGGTCACTTGTAGTGTCTGTGGTTTAACAGGACATAACAAGAGGTACCATGAAAAGGCAGAAGCACCACATGAGGTTTGTTTACTATGGAGTTTGTATTGTGTTTTCTGATTTTTAGTAAAATATATAATGTAATATATTACGTTTATACACGTTGGTTATAGGAATGGTCTTATGGGGATATAAATCCAAAAAATCAAGAGAGTTCAACTCACCTTGGGAGTGAAACCACAAGGGTAAATAAATCTACCACAATATCCTACACTTACTAATTTTTAGACGTTATAAGTGATTTCGTTTGACCCTTTTTACAGGCCAAACTAGTGCCTAGGAGGCCATTTATGGTGCTTGTCTCTTAAGTGCAACTAGTAGAACCATAATCTAATTTTCAATTCATGCCAACACTTGGAATTGGTTTAAATGGCGATGCACAATTTGCCAACTATGGTCCTTCACAAAGTGAGCCAGATATTTCAGGAATAGAGAAAGCTCAGCTTCAAACATTAGTGGAAGACTTGCAAGAAATACAGAATCAAGAAAAAGCAAAGAAGAGAGCAAACATAACAAAAAACAAAAGGGTTGTTCGGGGATCAGTTCCATATGCACCGCCGAGAATGAAAAAAAATTAGGAAGTCAGTAATACATTAATGTTGTTTGATAGATATAATTTAGGTTATGAAGACACTAACTGAGTTTCGAAGCACAGTCTTTTTGTTGTTGTACATATGAATGATAATTCTATTTTTCAAGCTGCATTTTCAAGTGCTTTTTACCTTGAGTTCTGGTGTTCATAAATTTCTTTATTTATACTATGTCACTGCAAAACACGTGGTTTGCAACAGATGATTCCATGTTAGATTTGGAAAAGATAAAAGACTGATATTGAAGAATTGATTATGAGCTGAAAATATATTCATCCAAAACGTGTTTATGGTACATTGAGCTTCGAATATATATGCAGAAAATGGAATCATTTCCGAAAAAACTTTCTAATTAATTTACATGGAAATCAATTGCAAACGAATTCACTACAAACTATACAAAACTATCTAACTAATTCATTTCTAGATCATCATGTTTGTTGCTACTTTGTTATGAGTCCATCTTAGCCTTCTTCCTGCAGACTTGTGCTACCGCTGGTTTGTATCTTGCATCTTCAATATTCCACAACCATCAACAACATTCACAACACCAGCAGCATCACTCCATGACTCCAACAGTATACACAACACCAACAACTACAACCTACACATTCAAAACACCATACCTATTAATGTTTTTTTTTCTACAATTCCAATCACAAACATCATCCTATAAACTAAATCACATATGCTTTATTTGGATCCATGTTCGAACCTACTAAACACAAAAAGGCTGATGACATTGCAAACTAGGAGGAAGCCGAATCCCACTTGATATAGCTTCAAAGATTGCAAATTGGGGAAAATCTGAGTTGAATATTGGGGAGGTGGGGAGGAAATGAGCTTCATCAGAGGAGGGTTATGATCATGAGAGTGAAGAGAGATGTGGAAGCTATAGTTTTAGTGCCGACATCAGTGAATTAGAGTTTTCTAGTGGTGGCTTATTGTGTCGGTCGTACAAGGTGGATGAGGAAAATGGAAGAGCTTCGAGTTCTATAGACTCGTCACAGAGCCAATTGTGCACCAATTATTTTCCCGATTTTTGGCCGGAAGGATGTGGTAGTTTGGGATAGGGAGGAAGCGTACAGAGGATTGGGGAGAAAGTGAAGAAAGTAACGGGGAAGAAATGTTTTAATTAATATCCACTTTGTCAATTTTCAACTGTGTTAGTGCCAGGTAAGATTTCCATCTACCACATAGAGACTTTTGCCTAGTTGGATGGACGAAAGTGAAACGGGTGATGGATGAATAATTTTTTTCGAAAGTGGATGAACATTCGGTGATCATTTATTTTTGGGTGAGCAAGTGCCAAGTAGTAAGCAATCCCAATGATTAATGAATTAATTAGCCCGCATTACGGCACTGTTCCCCACGAAAAGGCGGCGTTTGCCGCGACCTGGATCGAGGAGGATTATAACACAAAGCCCTCCACCACAATCCGCAAAGAACACGCAGATTATAACACAGAAGAAGGTCAGAAAGATGATTTAAAGAGCAGAATTTTCAGACTCAGACTCCCCAAGAGGAGCGCTACCAATATTTTACAGAAATGGATCAGCGAAGGAAACAAAATCACCACCTCTGATTTCAGAAGCATCTCCAGAGACCTAAAAAAATCCCACCATTACAAACACGCTCTTGAGGTTCTGATTTAGTGTTAAGTTATTCAATTGTCTAGAATATTAACTTGGTTAAAAGATTTACTTTTTTTTCTTTGTTAAATTCAGAAAATTTCTTGATTTTTTTTATTGGACTTGAAAATGGGTATAAATTGATTTGAATATTTTGTGGTTATGCATAAGGAATAGTTGATGAAGTCAATGATCTCGGAAAAGGATAACCACTAATTGAATTTATATTGAAAAGTTTAGTATATGATTTGCAGGTTGTATTAGCATTATGCCATAGTTGAAAATCTAATATTTTGGGTAGTGGGTACTAGTTAATAGAATTATAATAACCGATTTGCAGTTTAAGTTGTAGCATTATATTAAGAATTCAAGCAAAGAAAAGGTTATCGTGATGATTTCCCTTCTGTGAAGTACAAATTTGATTTCATTTGATTTGGTGTAGTGATAGCTCTGGATAAAATGGAGTGGCCAAAAGGGCTTCATATATTTCCAAATTTCTTGAGGAATCTGGTTTAACTCATTGTGTATGATGTTATTGATATTTATTCATACACTTTGAGCTGGTGGTGTACAATGGTCAATTTCATAGCTGCATTTAACACCGAGGACTTACATGCCCGCCTTTATTTGGACATTGTCTCAACCTGTTCAGGTTGGTCACCTTATGTATTTTTCTGCTCATACGTTCATCATAGGTGATTTGACTCATATTTAGTTGCTTCAATAAAAACTTTCAACTTTCCCTTGATATGCCCTTGTTTGTTATGAGTCATACCATAATAGTTTTTCACTATTTCTTGGTGTTTTGTGTTCAGCAATTCTGATTGTTGAGTCTCAAACAAGCCCAGATTATGCTTCAGCCATGTTGGCTCTCAAGAAGAGCCTCATTTTACCAGAAAGTCTAGGGTGGTTGGACTCGGATTCGTGCAATTGGAAACATGTAATTTGCGCGGCGAAACGTGTTACCCGGATCCAAATCGGGCGCCAGAATGTTCAAGGTACACTCCCTCAAGAACTATCGTTTCTCACATAGCTTTAGCGATTAGAGCTTCAATGGAACAATATTTCTGGACCTTTACCAAGCTTGAAGGGGTTTAATTCACTGCAAGTGTTGATGCTTAGTAACAATCAGTTTAGTTCCATTCGTGCTGATTTTTTTACTGGCATGTCTTCTTTGATATCTGTTGAGATTGATAATAATCCATTTTCTGCTTGAGAAATCCCGGAATGCTTTAAAAATGCTTCTACACTTCAGAGATTTTCGGCTAATTCCACAAATATTACTGGAAAAATTCCAACATTTTTAAGAGGTGATGAGTTTCCTGGTTTAACAAACTTGCATTTGGCTCTCAATAACTTGGAAGGGGAGTTGCCATCAAGTTTTCCGGGTTCCCAGATCGAGTCTCTGTAGTTAAATGGGCAGAAACTTGGTGGAGAGATTGGTGTTATACAAAATAGACATATTTGAAGGAGGTTTGTCTTCATGGTAATGGATTTTCTGGTCCATTGCCTGATTTTTCGGGCTTGAAGAATTTAGAGAGCTTGAGTTTGAGGGACAATTCATTTACAGGGCCTGTTCCCTTGTCTTTGGTAAATCTTGATCCCTTACAGATTGTTAATTTGACTAATAATTTTCTATTTCATCCTTTGCAGGTCCAGCCCCGCTTCATGCCATTTGAGTATTATTCGGAAGCTTGGTGTTGCAAGCATGACAATAAGATATTCATGCCTAAGTAGTGCCAAAATTTTATTCCTAATTTTATTTCATTTTGAAGCACCTTTTTATTTAGGTGGTGTTGTATCAAATTCTAATGTTCAAGTGTATGGATTCAAAAATTTGTAATAAAATTATCAATTTTTATGCAATTCCAAAATTTGTTCATAAAGAGTCATTTTCAATTTTGTCAATCAATTTACATAAATTGCTGTAAAAAAAACCTACGACAACGTTCAAAAAACATTGCAAAAAGTAGTTATTAGCAACTTTAAAAAAACATTGCAAAAGGTTATTAGCAATGTTTGAAAAATGTTGTCGTTGTATCCTTCTACACTACGGCAACGTTGNACCTTTTTATTTAGGTGGTGTTGTATCAAATTCTAATGTTCAAGTGTATGGATTCAAAAATTTGTAATAAAATTATCAATTTTTATGCAATTCCAAAATTTGTTCATAAAGAGTCATTTTCAATTTTGTCAATCAATTTACATAAATTGCTGTAAAAAAAACCTACGACAACGTTCAAAAAACATTGCAAAAAGTAGTTATTAGCAACTTTAAAAAAACATTGCAAAAGGTTATTAGCAATGTTTGAAAAATGTTGTCGTTGTATCCTTCTACACTACGGCAACGTTGAGTTTTCAACATACGTCCAAACGTTACAAAAGGTTTTCGGCAACATTTTTTAAACGTTGCAAAATGCTATTTTTTTGGTAGTGCATGTCGAGTTTGACTCTAGATCATTCAATTTAATTATTAGTCTTTGCCTTTTCCACTAAAGGCAAAATGTTGCATTCTCGAAATATATGAAATTACAGATGCTAAAATATATATGCAATGTTTTTCTCTAACCTATCGTATGTATTTCATCCTTATCCGAGATTTGATAAGTATACTAGTATGAATGATCATTTTGCCTCTCTAATTATTTTCACTAACTTAAGTTACATTTTATTCAACAGTTATGTCAATTAGACATAGATTTCGAAGTTTGGTTATCGTTAAACACCGAACTAAGATTTATAATCATTTAACAAAAAATACTTAAATGGTCACTTGACACAATGTCAAGGTGACGATTTTGACATGAACTCATGTTTTCTACTTTGCTTGTTCTCAAACTCCTAACTCACTTAGATAATTGATCAATCAAATTAAACTCACCCATTGATGAATCAAGAATCATTAAACTCGCGAAAAGATATTCACAATCTTATCAAGGAATTTAGATGAAATATGAGGTGATAAAGTGAAATTTAATTCTCCAAACGATCATACTATATATTTAAATTTAACATGAAGTCCATTCCATCATTCCAAGTGTGCTAGTGTCAGCATTAAACAATTTCTACAATAAAGACAATCGAATACACGAATGGCGAAATGATCAACGCTACAACCTTTCGATATAAGATGCCAACCCTAAAAACATTAGTGGTTAACAATTTATTTATGATTAAAATATAAGTCGTGCCACATTATACTCCTCAACGAAAGCACCCACTTGTATTATCACAAGCGATCATTTACACTTTTATTTGCATGCTCAATAGTAATAGCAATGACAAAAATTAAATAAAAACAAAATTTACTGATCATAGAATTGTTATTTTACTACCAAAAAATTATATTATATGTACTCATAACCCAATACATCTTTCATGACGATTCTGTTGAGTTTCTTGATTGAATATTACTCAGAAAATGTATGAGGCGAATACAGTTATAATGATTGAACAAGTTCAAAGACATGAAAAAATAGATTTACTTGGCAGCACCTGTTTGGGTTTTTTTTCTAAACTGTCCAATCATGTATCGACATGTGTCTTTCCTTTATTTTTTTTGAACATATTTTTGAGTCTTTTTGTGTAGCATGATTGAGGTGAATATCTTAATAGTTGCTTATTTTGTGGACATGATGTTGCAAGAAATATTATGCTATCTATAAATTGTGGGTTCTTTATTTAAATGGTAAGATGCAATATGGTCATTTTATTTTCTGAACTTTGATTATGGGAGAATTACCGGCACAATCTCAAACATTTCTTTTTTCTCATACTTTATCTATACATTTCATTTGTGCCGCAACAGTCTCAAACCTTTCATTTTGTTGTAGGAACAAATGGATTCTATCCATTTGACCGTTAGTTTGAGTTCAAAAGATAATTTTGACCATGTTATTAACTATTTCATTAAGAGTACTGATCGTTTGATTTCCCACAAGTGAACGGGATCGTGAACAAGTAATAAAGTGATGAATAGAGTGTCGAACCCACGAGGACTACGTGCTTGATCGAGTTAAAATTAATTGCAACTTTAATCGAATAGCAAATAGATTTTGTGATTTGTTTTATACTAATACCTAAATTATCAATCAAACTAAAGAAAATAAGTAAATATATTTTTCAAATCG
>CAIGRH010187432.1:0-14026 GCA_903798295.1 Fraxinus nigra
CTTTAAGTTGCTTATGAATAGTCACTGAACTTAATAAAATTATCTCCATCCATCACTCCCAAATAACCGTTTGAATTTTTGCTTACATGGCATGATGGAATCCAGTGTGTGAAATGGACGATGTCATTTTTGTCTACGTGGATACCACGTACGAAATTGTTTTTGTAAAACCCGAATTTCCTTCCTCGAAGGTAAAACCACGATCCCTAACAACAAATTAGGGACCCTAACATCAAAAATCCCAGTCCACAAACCCTAACTCGCAAATCATGAAATCATCTCCTCCAATATCCACTAAAGGTAATCTGTTGAAGTAATACTGAATTTTGCTGTGTATAAACGAGATCTTCCGTCTTATGCAATCTCGAGTGAAAGCATCGAAGCACTGCCAGGTATATGTATTATCAGGTATTCACCATGAATGCTTTCATGAAGTTCTTGCTCGACTCATGTCTCACTCTCATTCTCTTTAGACATAAATAGATTGATGGCTAGATTTTACATTATCGTCACTGGGATTACTTTTCTTGTTTATTGACTTCACAATATGAAGTTCCTCCCGTCCATTCTCCATAGGCTCCCAATAAGCCCTTACAAGTGATGGAGACTTAATTGGTTATCCATTTCATTTCCTGGATGTGTCAGTAGCATACCAATTGAATTTTCACTCACATGCACCTCTGATGAAACATTAGCCATGCAATGTCTAATTCTAAAGCTTGAAAACACACTGGAGAACATCATCCGAACTTAGGAATGTTGGTTTGGGTTGCCTCTCGATTCTGTTTTTAGGCTGCCTCTCTATTTTTGTGTTGGGCATTTGCTGTGTTGTTTAGGCCACCAATTTTCTGTTTTGTTTAATGGTGTAATCTTAGCTATACACTTGGCATATCTTGGACCATTGGATAATGTAATTTGGGGTTACTTTTATAACCCTATTCTCTGGTCTTCGATTGAGTGATTCTTCACATTCTAGGGTTTTCTCTTGTTTTTCTCTATCGAGTGTTTTCTCTCTATTTTCAATTCTTGAGATCTTTTGGTTATGATATTTGTAATATCTTAGTGATATTCTTGAGTGTATTGTGTATACACTAGTGTAGTAGAGTGAATACTTGTATATGAGAGGCTAGAGGGAAACTTAGTGACATACATTTGTTGTACTAAACTTTGTGATTCTTAATGGATTCGAGTTATAACTACGTAGTGGATGCTCAAGGAATGAGTAGGCATTAAGCTGAACATCCAGGCCCAAAGGGGCGAAAATTCCTTTGTGTTCTTTTTCGATTCTGCAATATTTTTATGGTTTCTTGGTTTTGTTGTGAAACTTTGATTCTGAGACCAACAAGTAGTATCAAAGCATCCTTTTAAGGAGGATTAGGGTTTTTTATTGGAACGATTTGCAGATTTGAAAGTTTTTTTTCAAAACCCTTAATTTTTTGAAAAATAAAATGGCGGTTTTCTGAAACTATATGTTTCGTTGTTCTACGATCCAATTCTTGGTTGAATCTTTTTTTTTAAAACCATTTTGTTTTCTGATTCTTAGTGGATGTCGATCAAGTTTTTTATACATGTTTTTCTTTGTAAAACGGACCGGTTCTGATTCTTTGACATATTGGTTCTTCTACTGAGTTCTTAGTGGTTCTTGGTTGTAACTCGCTACTGAGTTGAAGTTCTTTATGAACTCATACTGAGTGAAGGTGAGTTGAGTTGACTCACTCCGATTCTTGCTAGTTTTACCTTACTCACTCCTGGTCATACTGAGTTGCTGTGACTCGTTGGTTCTTGGTACTCCATTCTAGAAAATTGATCCGGTTCTGAAATTGTTAATACACGCATTCTTCACTGAAACATTGAGGTTTCAGCTCTGGTATAATTCTCTGAACTTTTCTGATTTCTAATTATGATTATTAAACTGCTTTGTCTGTTTTGATCTAGTTATTAAGGTAATTAATCCTCCTTCGCTTTCCTTTGTCCAAGATCTCATTGAAGACCTGGGAATTTGAGAGAGTGGGGGATTACATGGCTATCACCCCTTAAACCTGTCAAACTGACAATCCTGTTCAATATACCTATATTTGCTGATCATATACTGCCTTTACTATTGTTCTTTATTATACTGTCTATATTTGTTTCATTCTTTGTGAAAGATAAACTTGAATCTGCTGTGAATCTCTTTGAAATCATGTCTACTGCAAATAAATTTGAAGTAGAGATTTGGAGAAAGACTGGGAATTTTAGTTTGTGGCGTCAGAAAATTAGGGCTATGTTGTCACATCAAAGATGTGATGTTGCTATTGATGCTACTTGGCCTCCTGAATTTAGTGTTTATAGAAGACAAAAGTTAGATGAGATAGCCTGGAGTTCTATATTTCTTCATTTACCTGAAATTGTAATTAAAAAGGTTGGAGGAACCACTAACACTCAAAGTCTTTGGGCTAAACTTAAATCTAATTCTATAATTTCAAATTTAATCCCTCCTCCAATCTGGGAGAAAACATTGATAAATTCATTAAATTGGTTCAAAAAATAATAGATTGTGATAAAGAACTATTTGATAATCAACAAGTTGTTGCTCTGTTAATTGCTTTGGGTGGTAGATACAGAGATCTAAGAAATGCCTTAGAGTATAAAATAACTGAACTTACTGTTGATATTGTGATATCATCTCTAAGAAACAAAGAACTAGAGTTGCAAACTGAAGTTAAAGATTCTAAGTTTGGAGAAGGTTTGAATGTAAGAGAAAAAGTAAATCACAACAAGAAAGGAAAACAATGCAATTACAATTCTCTTAAGAAAGGAAAATCACAGTTTCCTAAATTCAGAAATCAAAACAAGAATCATTCAAAACCAAAGATGCAAGATAGAAAATGCTATTACTGTAGCAAGACTGGACATCTTATAAAAGATTGTTTTAAGAAGATATCTGATATGAAAGCAAAATTCAATACAGATGGGTCTGCAGACATTGTTTGCAATAATGAATCTGAAATACAAGGTGTTGTCCTTGTTGCATCAACTAAAAGAAATCTAAATGAATGGGTCCTTGACTCTGGATGTTCTTTCCATATGTGTCATGTTAAAGAGTGGTTTATTGGCTTTAATGATCTTAGTGGTGGTCAAGTTCAAATGGGAAATAATATGACATTTTAAATTAAAGGGATTGGTAACCTTAAACTCTTACTGGATAATAATCAAATCCTTGAACCGCGTCAGACAAGATATGTTGCTGATCTTCAAAGAAACTTGATCTCTTTGGTGCAATTGGATGATGAATATGAGATAAAAATTCATAAAAGTCTTACCAAAATAAATCTTAACTCAAAAGAGGTTATTTCTTATCCTAGATCTAATGGGATCTTCATACTACAAACTGAACCTCTAGTTGGCAATAGCTCTGCAGTTGTGAAGACTCATGTTGATAAAGCTTTGATTTGGCATAGGAGACTAGGTCATATTAATGAAAAGGGATTGATGATTTGAATAAACTGAAATGTTTTGGAAAGGATAACATTGAAAGTCTTAAATTTTGTGAAGATTGTGTTCTTGGAAAACAAAATAAACTATCTCTTAAAACTGGAATTCACAAATCCACTTTTATTCTTGAGTATTTACATGCAGACCTGTAGGGGCCTGCTTCTGTAAATACCTTAAGTGGCTTCAAATTTTACTTATTGATTGTGGATGATTTTTCAAGAAAAATTTGGATTTTTCTTTTGAATAAATTTGATACTTCTCAAAATTTCAAGCAATGGAAACTTATGATTGAAAATTAAACTAATAAGAAGGTAAAAACATTTAGAATAGATAATGGTTTGAAATTCTGTAATCATGAATTTGATTCCTTTTGTAAATAATGTGGGATTTTAAGACATAGAACTGTAACATACACTCCTCAGCAAAATGGTATTGCTGAGAAAATGAATAGAACTTTATTGGAAAATGTGAGATGTATGTTATTCTGTTCTAGTCTTACAAAAAAAATTGAAGAGAAGCCTTAAAAACTGCTACTTATCTGATAAATAGAATTCCTTCAAGTGCTATTGATTTTCAAATCCATGAACACTTATGGTCTGGAGAGTCTCCAAACTATTTCAAACTGAGGATTTTTGGTTGTGTTGTTTATGTTCATCAAGATGCAGGCAAACTAGAACCACAGGTCTTAAAAAATGTGTTTTTCTGGGTTATAGAGAAGAAACTAAGGGTTATAGACTTTGGGTGAGAGAGAAAAATGGTTATAAAGTCATTATCAGTAGAAATGTTGTTTTTGATGAGAGTCAATTTCCCTGTAAATCCTCTTCAAGTCAGAACATTGAACATCCTACCTTTGTTAAAGAAACAGTGCTCAAAAATCAAGAACAGTGTTAAACTGAACTTGAAAATTTGGTTGAGGTGGAGTCTACTCAATTTGAAACCGATTAATCTCAAAATGAATCTAAAACTGAAGAAATTTTTCAAGATACTTCTATAGAAAATTACCAATTGGTCAAGGATATGGGTAGAAGAAATAGGATATCCTCTACCAGAATTAACAATGATGAATTTGTTACTTTCCATTCTGAATTGGAATATGTTAATTCTGAACCTGTAACATTTGAAGAGGCTATTAACAACAAAGATTCTAAACTTTAGCTAGAAGTCATGCAAGAAGAAATGGATTCTTTACTTAAAAACAAGACATAGGTCTTTGTTGATAAACCTAAGCATCAAAAGATTGTTGACTGTAAATGGATTTATAAAATTAAAGAAGATGAAGCCAATACCTTGGGAAAAAGATGTAAAGTCAGACTTGTAGCAAAAGGTATTACACAAAAATAGGGTATTGACTACAATGAAGTTTTTTCACCCGCTGCAAAGTATACATCAATCAGAATCTTACTTGCCTTAACAGCTCACTTTAGCTAGGAATTAAACCAGCTTGATGTTAAGACTGTTTTCTTAAATTGTGATCTTGAAGAAACCATTTATATGCATGAGCTAAAAGGTTTTGAATTGAAATCTGAACATGTTTATTTGTTAAAGAAATCTCTTTATGGCCTAAAATAGGCTCCAAGACAATGGCATAAAATATTCTACTCTTATGTTCAGAACTTGGGATTCTCTAAAAGTAATTTCGATTCCTGTTTTTTCTTCAAAGGGTCAAGAGGACCTGAATCTGTTTTATCTATTGTTATATGTTGATGATATGCTTCTTGCTTGTCAAAACAGATCTGAAATTGATTGTGTTAAAGATAAGCTTAAAACTGAATTTGAAGTGAAAGATCAAAAAATTTTAGGAATGAAAATCAAAAGAGATAGAAAAAACTGTGTTTTGTAGATAAATCAAAATTCTTATGTGAAGAAAGTACTTGAAAAGTTTGCTATGACTGAATGCAAATCTCTAACTCTACCTATTACAAACCATTTTAAACTTTCTAGTGAGCAATCACCTAAAATTGTTGATGAACATGATAGAATGTGTAAAATACCTTATGCTAATGTTGTTGGCTCTATTATGTACCTTATGATATGCACCAGACCTGACCTAGCTCATGGAATAAGTATTCTTAGTAGAGTTATGGCTAATTTTGGTGAAACACATTGGTTGGCTATTAAATGGATAATAAGGTATTTAAAGGGTTCGACTGATTTGGGCTTAAAGTTTCAAAGATGTAATGAAAGTGTTACTTTAAAGGGATGTATATATATATATATATATATATATATATTCTGACTTTGCGGGTGATTTAGATAAAAGAAGATCTACATCTTCTTATGTTTTTACTCTTTGTGATTGTCGTGTTAGTTGGAAATCACAATTACAAAAAAATTGTTGCGTTCTCTTCCACAGAAGTTGAATATATTGCGGCTTGTGATGCTGTTAAAGAAGGTATGTGGTTAAGAGGTCTTTTAAATGAGTTTGGTTTTGTAAATGGAGTGGTTAGGATATATACTGACAACTAAAGTGTTATTCACTTAAGTAGAAATCCTATTATTCATGATAAGACCAAACATGTTGACATTAAATTTCATTTTGTAAGAATTATGTCCCAAAAGGGTTTGATTAGTTTAATCAAAAGTCCCACTGAATTCAATCATGCTGACTTTGGCACTAAGGTTTTACCTTTGAATAAATTTAGAAATTGTTTGAAAATGTTGAATATGGTCTGAATGTAATTAATTCTATTAAGTTTTACAGTTACTTTAGTTTTTAGTTTTATCCAAATCTGATTGTTTTTCCTTTTACAGGTGTGTTAGAGCAAATGAAACTAGTAAATTGAGTTTGAATCCACAAAAAGAATACTCAGAATAGTTCGGCAAGGTGGAGTTTGTTGGTTTGGGCTGCCTCTCTATTTTTGTGTTGGGCATTTGCTGTGTTGTTTGGGCCACCGGTTTGCTATTTTATTTAATGGTGTAATCTTGGCTTTACACTTGTCATATCTTGGACCTTTTGGATGAAGTAATTTGGGGTTACTTTTATTACATTATTCTCTAGACTCTTCGATTGAGTGATTCTTCACATTCTAGGGTTTTCTCTTGTTCTTCTCTCTCGAGTGTTTTCACTCTGTTTTCAGTTCTTGAGATCTTTTGGTTATGATCTTTGTAATATCTTAGTGATATTCTTGAGTGTATTGTGTATACACTAGTATAGTGGAGTGAATACTTGTATATGAGAAGCTAGAGGGAAACTTAGTGAAGAAATCGATTTCTTCATACATTTGTTGTACTAAACTTTGTGATTCTTAGTGGATTCGAGCTATATCTACGTAGTGTATGCTCAACAGGTGAGTAGGCTTTAAGCTGAACATCCGGGCCCAAAGGGGCAAAAATTCCTTTGTGTTCTTTTTCAATTCTGCAATTTTTCTATGGTTTCTTGGTTTTGTTGTGAAACTTCGATTCTGAGACCAACAAGGAATTTCAAGAAACTTCCGAGGACACTTCTGTTGAGGTGAATGAATAGGAAAAATCATGATCACTAGCCGCCAGAGGGAAAGGATCATCGACCAAAAACCTGCGTGAAGGGCAGAGTAAAGACTGGAGTAAATGAGTTTTTTGGGCTACTATTATCTTATCTTTTTTGTCTACTAACAGTTTTTTGGGCTAATATTGTCTTACTTAAAATTTGTGATTTTTTGGGCTAATATGCTTATGAAATGTACGACTTTTTGCAAATAATACATGTGAAGGAAAATATATTCTTGTACTTCTGTCATGGCGTTTGTGTCCAAATTTTTGCTGCTTGGTTTTCTCTTGTATAGTTTCTAAGCTGTCGATTGAAGAAAACGGTTCCACATTTGGTATAGCAAATGATTCCAGTATTTAAACTTGTTTGTCCTCTTCATGATCTCTATACAAACAATGTATATAAACGCAGAGTGTACGAGGGCATCAAGAAATCAAATGTACCCCATCAAGATTAAAGATGCTCGTGTGTCCTCAAGCACACTAATCCCCAACCCACTCTAAGCAAGCAAAGGCAGGGCCATAACACCACCAACAATGCAAAAATAAATGTACAGGAAGTTCAAAAGCTTGGAAAATGACATGCAGTATGGTAATGTAATCCGGCAAACTAAAGTTGATTACAAACGTATCAAGCAAAACTTCAATTCATAGCCAAGACGATAAATGTACACCAATTTTCAATGCAATCAACCTACAATAACTTAAATTACGACAAGTTTGGTGTCGATTACATAAAAGTGGAGTTTGACAACTACAACATAAATCTTTACTGGGTTACTTTGTTGGATCTTCTAATTCATGGATTTGTTCCCTTTCCTTTCCCGTTCCCATCCGTAGCTCTTTTCCCTTGCGGATAGTTATGTTCACGATCAAATCAGGGGAAGGTTTCACAGCCTTCAATATGGGATTACCTTCAGTCAAATTTCCATAGCATGTTTGCTAGCAAGCTGTTGAAGTAACCTCTACAAGCGATTCAACATCAAAGATTCCACCAAAATATATACCCGGCAGTTGCTTCTTACCTCGAAAGACATGATAATATATATTATACCGACTAAAATATCACAATGAAGCCAGAATGTTAACGTCCAGTAAGACTTGAGAAAGAAAAGTGAAACTTTACCATAACAATTTATGTATAATAATATGAAACCAAATTCTCAGCATCTATGACAAATTTTAATATATGTAAATGATACAAATCATAAAAAATTCACTAGCCCATCTGTCCTTGAAGTAAAGAAAATGATGCAATCTGGTGAATATCTGTCACACGAGTTGAGCAAGAACTTCATGAAAGTATTCATATTGAATGCCTCAGAGTAGGACATATACCCGGCAGTTGCTTTGATCCTTTCACTTGAGGTTGCATAAGGCGGAAGATCTAGTTGATACACAGCAAAATTCAGTATTACTTCAACAGATTATGTTCAGTGGAAATTGGAGGAGATGATTTCCTGATTTGCAATGTTAGGGTTCGTGGAATTGGGATTTTTAATGATAGGGCTCCTGATTTGCTGATAGGGATCTGGTTTTGCCTTCAAGGAACAAAAGTCAGGTGCTGCAACAAACGATTTTCTTACGAGGCAGCCACATAGATGAAAGCGACGCTGTTAATTTCACTGTGGATTCCATCATGCCACATAAGCAAATATTCAAACAGTTACCTGGAAATGATGGATGAAGAGAATTTTGTGCTAGTTCAATGACCATTCATAAGCAATTCGAAGTAGAGTGACTATAACGTAACAATATACAAAGTTTAGTGAGTAAAGAAACTTTTCACTCTGAACAAGGCATTTCCAGGTTCATTTCATTTCGTTGTTCAGTATTTTGTACCATCCCCCTTGCCGAAGAAATAGGAAATACTTTGAAAATAATAATAATAATAATCTCACTAAGAAATCTAGGAATTATTGGGGGGAAACCATGAGGTTAATAATCCATTATTGCATTATCAAGACAAATACAGGATGCAACTTATCATAAGCCTAATAGCATGATGTCATGGACAAGAATTATACTACTGACTTGCAACCTCAACTAACATGAAATCTGTATATAATAAATAGATCCTAAGAAAACCTCTGCACAGACGAAAGGCCTACTCTCCCTTTAATACACTGTATATTGCTAGAATGAGGACTCAGATTGGTGCTGCACATGTTGTCCTGAAATGGCCTGTCTGATTGCAACGACTACAATGTACAACTCTCTTCATACGACCATGATCTTCTGCTCTAACTCGCTTCTTCCTTGGTCGGCCTGGTGGACGCAGTGATTTAGGTGGATTAACAACAATCTTGGCAGCTTTGCTAACATTTGGATCTCCCTCAGCTAACTCATTCCACGATGTTTTATCTGGAATCGGGTGTATGGTTTGTGAGTATGTCTTCCGATATGTAGCAACAGTAAAACAGCTCTCGGTGAATCGATGGACATTCTGCCTGCACGAAAGTAGAGCTGCAACAGCATGTGCACAGGGTAAACCATACAACTGCCATCCCCGGCAATGACAGCAGCGATTTCGGATATCAACAATGTTTGTCCCCTCGTGGGATATTACCTCAAATTCAGCTTCATTGGCACGAAGAACCTGGTAGGTACGTGCACGCTCAATAGCCTCTGCAACGTGCCTCTCAGCTGTAGGCACTAGAATAGACGTCCACTGTATACTAGTCTCACGACGTTCATTGAACCAAGTCATGAGCTGCCTTCGAATGCATTCCATCATCTGAATTATTGGAAGACTGGAGGCTTCTAACATCCAAGCATTCAGAGATTCTACTATATTAGCCGTCAAATGTCCAAACCTTGTCCCCTCAAAATAGGCAGTAGCCCATAAATGAGGGGGGATTCGCCTAATCCAGTATGCAGCATCTTGAGATATCTCTTCAATCTCTAAAACTTTTGCTTCAAAATCAATGACAGTAAGAGCATGTGCAGCATCCCACAAAAGGTTGACCAGCATTGTATTGTTGAATTCCTTACGAAAGCTTTCACTCAAATGACGCATACAAAAGCCATGGAAAGCAGTGGGGAAATTTGCTTCCACGCCATCTATGATGCCCTTCTGCCTGTCTGACAAAATTGTAAGCCTTGGCATGTTCTCTGTATTTACCTCAAGCAGGTTATGAAGTTCAGAGAGAAACCACATCCAGTTGTCGTCATTCTCCTCGTCGACAACACCAAAAGCCAAAGGAAAAAGGCCACCATCCCCATCAAATCCAGTAGCCAGAAGTAAAGTACCAAGATATTTACTCTTCAAGAATGTCCTATCAAGCCCAAGTAGTGGACGACAAGCATTCAGAAAACCGTAGATGGATGCCTGGAAAGAAATAAAGAGGCGCTGGAAGCAATTGTCATTCGGATTTCCATAAACAGATGCAATACTTCCTGGGTTTGTCCGTTTTACTTGCTCACAGTATTGTGGGAGGAGACGATAGTCTTCTTCAAAGGATCCACGCATAGCAGCCATAATACGTTCCTTTCCACGCCAGGCTTGCTTGTATGACAAAGCAATACCATGAACTCGATGAATTTCCTCCAAGATCTCTTTTGGCTTGTAATTGGGGTTCTCAAGAAGCCGTTGCTCTACAGAATTAGCAACCCACTGAACTGAGGCTTGCTGATGGCCAAGATGAGTGATTCCTCCACATGTATGGTTGTCATTGATGGTCCTGATAGAGAAAGTGGGCATACCAGGAAGCTTCGCAGCGTGAATGCGCCAGGGGCATCCCTCATTGGCACATTTAGCAGTAAAGCGAGTTTTATCTGATTTTATGGTTTGCATTTCAAAGTGAAGGGCAATAGCTGTGTCCCTCAAAGCCCTTCTACAAGCTCTGACATCAGGAAATTCTTGTCCCACGTGAAGCTCATAATTAGAGTTCACAGCAAGAGTACGTGCCTGAAGAACATGATTGGGAGTAACTACTAGAGGGCCATGCTGAACACTCATATCATGAATCGTTTCAATACCCAAGTCCTGCTGGATAACTGCTAATTCCATGTTTTCGTCAAGTTCCTGGTTCCCAGACGCAACCAATTCATTGTGCTCGGACATATCTAACTCATTGCTCTCTGTAGGTAAAGATGCATGGCCTTCATCTTCAGGCTTCTGCTCCAACAATATCCCACTCTCGTGTTCATATCCATGATCATCATTGCCCTTCATATCATGGCTCCTCCCCAAACCTGCTTCGTGGTCATGAGTTTGGCCCATCTCCAAGCCATGGTTTTGAGCCATAACCACATTGTGATTATGACTAATCTGGTTCTGACTAAGAGATACACTGTGGTTCTGTCCAAACATTAAATCGTGGTTCACCATTTTCCTCTCAAGCTTGAAATAATCGCCTTAATTCACAATGTAATATTATCAAAGCATTAGGAAACAATCTAACAAATTTTATAGTAAAAAATTATCAAAGACATAACATATTAAAAGCCTGTTTGATCCCCATTTTTTTGTTCAAATGCATTTTGGAACATTGATTTGACGGGTAATGTTGGTTAAAAAATAAGGAAAGATTTTGGATTTGAGTGTACTATTATTTTATTGAAGAACGTGTAGTCGAAAATAAGAATTTCAATATATATGAAATAGAAGCATAACAAGTCCTGTACTTCTACAACAGTAGAACTCCGCACAGCATACATAACATATTAGGTCAAACAATTTAAGTGAACACGTATATTTTCTTCACCAATCAATATAACCCCAACAACAGGCAAGTGGCAAGCAATGCATTAATGATAACAAACAACATCTTATTCATAATGACTTTAAATGCTACACCGCATGGAAATCGATATAGAACCAACAGTTTCCCTAAAACACAAATAATTTTCAATACACTAATAGAAGCATAATAAGCATCACGTACTTGTACAAAAGTAAAACTCCGCACAAAAAACATAACATATTAAGTCAAACATTTCAAGTTAGCAAGGACATTTGATTTGCTCTGCAATCAAAAGAACTCAAACAAACAGCAAGCAATGCATTAATGGAGCAAGTAACATCTTTTTCATAATGACTTAAACTCCAGGTGGAATTCAATATAGAATCACCATTTTCCTGCAAACATAATAATTTTTCAATACACACAAAACAGAAGCAACAAGCTTCATGGACTTCTACAACAGTAAAACTCTGGACAGCAAACATAACATATTAAGTTTAATATTTTTAGGTTATCGCTGATATTTGCGATGCTTTGCCAATCAATAGAACTCTAACAGATGGCAATCAATGCATTAATGGAAACAAATACTATACTGGTGTGGAAATCAATGTAGAACAACCATTTCTCACAAACACGTACAATTTTCAGTACACATGAAACAGAAGCATAGCAAGAACTTCTACAACAGTAGAACTTCACACAGTAAAGGTAAAACTTTGCCTATAGAACCACCATTTTCCCTGCAGACAAACAATTTCAATAAGCATGCAACGGAAGCATAACAAACGTCGTGTACTTCTACAACAGTAGAACTCCGTACAGCAAATATAACATATTAAGTCAAACATTTTAAGTTAACAACATGGATACTTACTTTGCCTGTCTGATTAATAGAGCCAGCAATGCATTAGTGGGGGAAAAAAAAAATCGTAATGACTTCAATTGCTATGCTGGCGTGGAAATCAATATGGAATCACCCTTTTCCCCTCAAAAGTCAATTGATTTAAGTTAACATAGCTATTTTCTATAACCGGCAAGCAATGGATTTATGGAAGACAATAACATCTTTTTCATAATGACTTTAATTGATATGCTGTCGTGGAAATCAATATAGAACCAACAATTTCCCGCATACACAAACAATGTTCTGTGTTCAATACACACGAAATAGAAGCATAACAAGCATCACATACTTCTACAACAGTAAGACCCCCCCCACAGCGTATAAAGACAAATTTCTACAAACAACTAGAATCAATTACAACTCACATGTTTCAAGAAAGTCAAACCCCATCAATCAAAAAACACAATAATTAAGAAACCCATTTAGCAGGTAAGCAAATAACCACCAGAATTTCAATTCAAAATACAAAGAAAAGGAAAAAAAAAATCAAACTTGCAAGATTAAGTATCGAAAATATACTGAAAGAGTACCTGATAAATGTCAAAAAATGAAAATTCCACTTTTTTCGCATAAAGTCCTGGTCAAGAACAGTACCCAGCCCGAACCCAGCTGCAAAAGTACTCGAAGTTGAAGAATCTTGGAAAAACACAAAGCAATCCGCCAATAATTCAACTAAAAAGATCCCATCAAAACAAAAATAAAAATAGAAAACAATATCTAATATTTATTCAGTTGTTTTGAAGGAATATCAAAATCCAGAAAAATAACAATAATTTGAAAGTGCGCGGGTAAAAGGGTAGAAGAAGGAGAGAAATTTGGAGGGGCAGAAGAGGATGTTAGGAGGGTTGAGATGGGAATTACAGCCGCTGGTTATGCTCTGAGAGATGGGTATTTAGGTCAAAAAGGACGTTGGGAGGGTTGAGATGGGAATTACAGCCGCTGGTTTTGTCCTGGGAGATGGGTATTTAGGTCAAGAGTTATTATGAGTAATGCCCTGGGCTTATCCTTCTCCATCCTTCTGCATTTACAATATTACCCCTCTTATTTATTTTGTTCCGATTTTTTGTATGATGATGGTCATGTGCATGCAAACATTGTATTATTGCTCCAAATTACTTAAATTTTGGTTTACGTGTTATCATTGTAAAATTAAGTGCACTGAAACTGGGGTTGATTTTGTTAGAATTTGTAGTAAAATTTTTGTCCATTTCCAAGGCCATTCGAAGCTCTTAATCTGAGGACGTTCAAGGCATCCAATTACGTTCCTTGCTAAGTGTGTTCGCGCGCCTTGCTCTACGGAGCCTCTATTGTCGAGACATTCTTTTGATCTAGTAGACCTTGGCTGTTTAGGCATAAATTTGTCACAAGACAATTGGGCATGCAGTGACATTCTTTTCATAGCCGATGTGGCATCCAAATAGGATGTAATATGTAATACTAATCTCCCAAGTCCGAGTTTTATATATATACACTAGGTGCAAGCAACATGCAA